>JASSUY010022378.1:4435-35452 GCA_032466535.1 Forpus xanthops
AGAGTGCGGCCATGCCCATCGCACACCCTCCTCTCCAGAGAGCAGTGCAGGCGCTCTCTACACCCCGAGCTCTGCACCGCAACCTCCCCTCTCACCGTCTCTGTCTCCGTGCCTACACTGGCCACCAATGGAGCAGCCAAAGCAGAGCTCCCAGGCCGGACCTTGGTCATACGGGGAGCGCTCACCATCCCGCTCGCCTGCTCGCTCCAACTCCGGCCTCCAGCCCGCCCTGCTCTCCGCGCTCCCTATGGCAGGTTTTCACCCACTCAGCGCTGGTGCCGCTCCTCCTGCACCGCCCCCTCCGAGTCATCTCCTCCCGTCCGCTGAGCTGCCGGCTCCTGGGCAAGGCCTGTCGAGGACATGAGGCGCCCTCGGTGTCTGTTGCTGCTCTGGGTCGAAGCTCCTGGACGCCGAGCCTCCCCCAGACCATGCGCTGCAGGCGTGCCCTCTCGAGACAGTCATTTGAGCAATTATACTGCACTGCATTCCCACGGTGCAGCTTTTGTTCTTTTTCTGTCTTTGGGTATGACAGCATAAAAACTAACAGTACTTTAGTAAAAACATTGTTTTGTTGGATTTATTTTAATGTAGTTATTAGGTAAGATAGATGAGGCAGCTGGAAGAAATGCATTTTGCTCATGAAATGGAAAATAGCAGTATTTTTGATAGTCCTTGTTCCTGCAGAAGTTTCTTTCCCAGGCTTCCATAACCTCTGAAAAAATCTTCCATGTAACAAATTTCTGGGTTCACAATAGGGAGATCTCCATGCTGTTAAGAGTGAAATCTCAGGTAGTCCTCTGACAGGTGCAGTCAGCCTAGTAGATGTTCTGGGCTCCGACCTCTTAGTATCTCTAATAATCTTCAAATACATAAGAATCTGCAGTAGGAAAGAATGACATACTTTGTGCTCCATTTTGACCAAACTGGAAAGGGAATATATTGCAACATAAGAGACTTAAGTTTAGGCATCAATAAGGTACTAACACCAAGGATGAATTGCCTGAAGTGACTGAGGGATCCCTTTCAATGGGAGGGGTTTAGGTACAGCTTAGACAAATATGCATTAGAAGTAATATTTGTATAAATTAACCTTGTATATGCATAGATGGACTACATAAGCTGGAGAGGTCCTGTATTATGTAATTAAGAAAGCTTAAATACCCAGAGGGTTTTTCGAGCATTTACTGAAAGAAGAAGGAGGATCCCAGTTGTCAAGGGGATTATGGAACAGCATAGTACCAAGTACCATAGTACCAGTTGAACTGCCTGAGCCCACCAATACAAGAGTCTGAGGAGCAAATCTGACAGATTTTTTCTGGTCTGTCAATGGCATGAGCTCTTCTACTTTGAATGCTTTCAAGAAACCAGCTGTTACTTGCACATGCAGGCACACATACACAGAGGTGCACACAAAAATGGCACAGTAGAACAGTGGTATGGTGCATTCTAATCTATTTTAATTGGAAAAAGCCTATTAGAAAATTGCCTGGAGTTTGGCATTAGTGTATGGAAAGATTTATTACCCTTATCAAACAAAAGGCTCAGAAGAGTTGTTTGGTGGCAGTATTATTATTATTATTTGTTTTCTAATATGAACATCAATTTCAATCGAAGCAATATTCACTTATTTCTAATGTCATATAGATTTAGAAGTGATAGAAAAAAATAACCACTTAGGAGAAGAATTTGATGATGAACTGTAAAACCATTCAAAATCCTCTTACTAATCTGGATGGGTTTTTTAAAAACAGTCTTTACCTGCCCCTCAGACCTGTGATTAAAAATGTGGAGGTAGGAGAATCGCAAACTTGGAGGTTTAGTTTTGATTTACTTAATATTTTTTCACTATCCGTAGTTCAGAGAAAAAAACACTATTCTCACCCTTTGATACTGTTCTGGCCTTCTGTGTGTGAATTTAGAAGGCCTCCTACGCTATTTGTAATCATGCTGTTAAGCTGGTACTTAAGAAAAAAAATAATCAGTTATAACTGTCAAAGACAAGTGTGTGATTATAAATGATTTGTGTGAATGAATGCAGCAAATTAGATTTGTGCAGTACTGTCTTTTACTGCTGGTGTATTAGCAGTGGTCTTACTAGTGGTACTATGCCACTCATAATAAGAAGCAGTCAGTCAAACTGTGCAGCTTGACAAGCTCTATGTAACAGGGATTTAAGCCTTATACAAATTTCAGCTGCAACACAGAAGTCAAGGAACCTTGAATATGTTATCCAAATTTATGTGGAACAGGATTTATAGCTAGATTAGGAGGCTCCATTCAGGAGTGGAGTGTCCACTTCCCATGTTCCTGGAACATAACCCCCTAGGGATTGCTACCATTAAATTTTCTGGTATTAAAGGAACTTAAGGCATCTGCTGCACCTGCCTTTTTTATTGTTTTGTTGGGTTTTGGTTTATGTTTGGTTTCTTTCTTCCCCTCTCCTTCTGATACACGTAGATTTTATGTAGCTTTTGGCCTTTGAATTTTCAGCTGTTTAAAAGGGTAGGGCTGTTTTGTGACATGACATGTGTGGTAGAGGTACAATGGGCTCCTTTTAATGAAACATGTCTTGCTGCCTCCATGTGTGCTGGCCCAACCTTTGAAAGCTACAGTGGTTTCTGCTGGTTCAGTGATCCTGTAGGTCTCTCTAGTTGTTCACACAGCAAAGAATGTGGGAGTTATTCCCCAGAGCAATGGCATAAAGTAATTTATACTGAGTAGCAGCTAGGGTGCTTGTTACTACAGTTATCCCTCAAATATGGACTTGGGACTGTTCCCAGTTAGTAGAATGGCTGTAGTTATCCTGGTTTGGGAGGAAAAAGAATACTAGTGTTGCAGGCCATGCTGGGTCACATCCCCTGCTCTTAAGGTCTTGAGAACAAGCCGCAGCTCTGACTCTCTGGTATGGGAGTAGCTTTGCTATGTTGCTGCCATGGTGATGTACTCAGTGCTTGGAAGAAGCTGCATCAGTTTCTGCAAATACACTTACAAAACTAAAAAACTGCATGAGACAACAATCATCTTAGCAAGAGTGCTAGCCCTCCTGATGAAGAAATGGCATAAAGCAGTGTCCCAGATCTGAATACCTCTTTATCTTTGACACTTAGTTTGTCTTGCCAGTAGTATGAGGCAACAAGGCAATGTTTTAACATTTTTCTCTAAAGTTCTACCATGTATGTGGCTGCAGCCTTAGTTCTGGATGCCCAAGTGCAGTCATTTCTAAGTCTTTTCATATGTTGCCTTGATTATACCTAGCACCAGAAAAAAGAAATAGGTTCAGATTTTGTTTATTTCAAAAATAGGCCTTGTCAATAGCTGAAGATGATTTTCCTGTGCTGCCTTCTTGCAAGATTTTAGCTAATTTATATGAAAGCACAGACATGAACATATATTTCAAATGTATAAAAGTGTCTAATTTGCATTGAATTTAAAATATACATATAACCTAAGCAGGTTATTCTGTGTTACAGTTGGGTAAAAGGATTAATTTCTTACCAAATTTCAGAATATTTGTTCCTGGTTTTTTGCTGCATTTTAGATTTTCACAGACTGAAATAAAGCTCTTATATCTGATTTGTTCTGAAAGGCATGAACTTGTTTCTTCTGGGATGTGCAGTAGTTCGCAAGTTTTGGAAGCCTATTTAAAAAAGCTTTTTTTATGTATACTGGAAAATGTTCTATTACTCTGAAATTTATTTTATCTTAAACAAAATGTCAGGAGCAATGCAAATAGTATGAAGCTGCTTTTCAACAGCAAAGATGACATTACTTTGTTTCCCTTACACTTTTCTTACTTTCTCACTTACACATTCCTTTATAAAGCTTTTCTTCTTTATGTGACATTTTAATTACAGGGTGATAATTAAAATTAAGAAAATAACTATGGCAACAGAAGTTAGGCTTTTATATTTTTATTTATAGTGTGCTTTTTTGCACACAATATATTTGTTTGAATATTTGGTTTCAGAATAAAATATACTTCCATTGCAGCTGTAAATTGCATGCCAGGAGATTGTCTGTAGGAGGTTTCACTTTTATCTCTGGCTGTACATGGTTGCATCTGATTTAGTACTGAAGGATTTCATATTGTAGAATAAAGTAGTGCTGTACTGTGTTTTAATATTTAATCTGGGATGCAGAGGACATTGCCTATCATACTAAGAAACAGTCCCTCATTTTTTCCTTCAGTCCCATCTATCATCTGTGAATTATTTTTCCTTATAAGTACTGTAGGTCAAGGACTTGCCGAAGTGTCTCAATTGCTGTGACAGTCATAGTAACAATGTCAGTTACTTTGTGTAGCAATAAAAAGTCTGCTCTTCATTCTACTTGCAAGGACATGTTTTATTTCAGCCAAACACAACAAAACTCTCAAGGCTTTTGAGTGCCATCCTAAGTGTGTACTTTACCTGTGAGGCTCAGCCAGAAAATATGTAGTTAATGTAAGAATCATTATTTTAATGCATATTGCTTTCCTTGTGTTAGAAACAGAAAACAGTTTTAATTATGGATCTTATTTGTGACATGAATTATTTATCAGAGTCTGAGAGATTTAAAATACATCTCAAGGTGATACATGAAGGACAATTTTGGCGGTGTTTTCATCCTGAGGTGTGTTTCATGTTGACAGCTATGGCAGTAAGATCTTCAAAGAATTTTAGATCTTATGTAAAAGATTTAGAGTCTCAGGTCATTGACTGGAATGTGCTCACACCATTAAAACTTTTTTAATCTTAATCTCTTTCAGTCCCAGCAAAGATGCATTGTGATCTTTGCACTGGTATGCTGCTTTGCAATTCTGGTTGCACTGATATTTTCGGCAGTGGATATTATGGGAGAAGACGAGGATGGACTCTCAGAAAAGAACTGTCAAAATAACTGTCGGTAAGAGGTAACAAACAAAACTTCTCTTTTGGGGTGGACAAGAACGTATGTGTGTTATAATGGCATGTAGTAATTACCATAGTGCTGTAATTGGGAAAAATAGGTAAAAGGAAGAAATAGTTTCTTGCTTTGAATTTCTGGCTTTGGAAGTTGGTTTGACAAAATAAGACACACTTTTTGAAGTTATTTTTTATGGTATGTTTTGATCAAGACCCTTGTATTAGTACAGTTATTTTGTAAGCCTGGGTCAAAGCCCATTAAACTTCGGTAAATGAGTACTGAGGTGGCTCTCATGGTTCCCAATTCTGTCATATCTGTCTTTCACCAAGAGCTGCTTTCTTTTTTCTTCAGAAAGGTCACTGACCTCTGCGACTTTAGGCTGATATTCCTTTTATATAGGGGGACATTTTATGTATTCCTGTTTTTTGCACTCCCCTAAGAGAGAGTTGTTTGCCTAGAAACTGTGAAGAAAATTAGTAATGTGGTCAGAAAGACTGGAACATTGGCTGTGTTGGGTTAAGATTTGCCTCAGACACCTCCACAGTTGTGTACATCTTTTAACTTTATATTTCAGTAGGTGATGATATTTTTGGGACCTTTCATTTCCAGACCCTGAAGTTCATTTTGCTGCTCCTTACTGTCAGGTTCCTTCATGAATCTCTACATCAGTGATGACCAGTACTTTTCTTGCATGGTGCTGTCCAAGGTTGCCTTCTGTCCACCAGTAAAGCTGATTTAACAAACATTTGCAGGCTTCATTCAAAAGTATATTGCTCTTGGTTTGTTTTTTTGTTTGTGGTTTTGTTTTTTTTTTTTCCCCCTAAGGTTTTTTCTTGTGTATAAAGCACCCTCTCTGATTCATTTTGAGGGAAAAAAACAGGCATCCTTAAATAACTTCTCAGAAATCCACTTTAGTCAGGGAATTGCTCTACTGGGAAGGGGCTACAGTTCTGGGCATCCTCCAGTCCATGACCAAGCTCAGAGCAGGATTAGCTACAGCAGGCTGCTTGAGGATATGCATAGTTGGGCTTTGCATAGCTCCAAAGATGGACTCCACAGCCTTGCTGGGCCACCTGTCCCATTGTTGGTACAGAGACAACCAAGCTACCAATGGCTGGGTATATAGCAATTTGGACATAATTTGTATGTATTTTTTAGAATAATCTTATGAAATATTAAGGTTTCTTGGAAATAAGGAGAACAGTCTTCTTATTTCTGCTATTCCTTATCGATTTTATGTAAAAAAATCTTCAGGGGCGTTGTCTTTTGTCCTGGATTCAGCAGTCATTTTTCTCCTTCATAGTAGCTGGTGCAATGCTGTGTGTTCAACTTTCGGCCTGGGAACAGCACTGTTAACACCAGTGTTTATAGTTATGGTTTAGACTGTTTTGGTCTGATCAAGGGCTTTCTGAGATTCATGCTCTGCCAGGGAGGAGGGGAAGCTGGGAGGAAGCAGAGACAGGACACCTGACCCAAACTGACCAAAGAGGTATTCCATACCACAGTCCATCATGCCCAGGTTGTAAAACTGGGGGCAGGAACCCAGAAGAGCTCAGTTCACAGCTCAGTCTTTGAGTGGTTAGCAGTTGTGCCCTCTTCCTTTGTATTTTGCTGGTCATTGTTGTTATTAGTGGTAATAGCAGTGGTTTGTGTTATACCTTAGTTACTGGACTGTTATCTCAACCCATGGGAGTTACATTCTTTCGGTTCTTCTCCCCATTTCTCCCCCCCCCCCCGCCCCCCAAGGTGGGGGTGAAGAAGGTGGGAGGAGTGAGTGGGTGGGCAGACTGATTTACAGCTTAAACCACGACACCCTTTTATGTTGCCTTGTCACAGTGCGGTCAACAGCAATTCACAGTCCAGCAAACTGGATTATGATTTTGAAGTAATATTGGATTTTTGCAATATATTTTACATGCTGCTGCCATTTTTTTTATTATAATTTTGTTTTTTAGAGGGTTGATTCTTTAACTCTCTAGCTTTTTTTCAAACAGGACATGCCTACAGCATCAGGTAGCTTTGCCCTAAAGTCAACCATCCTTCTGGCACCATTTTCTTGGTTTTCCTCAACATTGTTTTGCTTTTGTAAAATGCCTTGGCCCTAATCTGTTCACTCTTTTGTATGCCTACAGCTCTGGGCAGCCTTCTGATATCTTGTCTGCATTTTCTGCACTTTTTTCAGCTAGCCTGTCTCTCCCCATCAGGTATTCTCCACTGTGAGTTGGTGCCTTCCAAAATTTTTGAAGATACTGCATGTATCACCTTTACACCCACTATCTCCGTGTGTGAATCTTTGACAGAACTAGGTCAGATGAGGGGAAAGTTTTTCTGCTCATTGGCTTCTGAGTGCTGCACACAACTTCAGCACACGCAGCAACTACTGCACCATGTTTTCCTGTTAGTTGTATCAACTAATGGCTGCCTTTTTGTCCTCTTTGGCTACACAGGCCTAGTCAATGAAGAACTTAGGCTTCTTTACTTTGTATTCTTCAAATGATAAAAAATTTCAGAGTGGGGGCAATATACAGTACTATGGAAAACCAAGATATTATTTTATCCAAGCATAAGAGATTGTCTCTTTGTATGGGTTGCACGCATCTGCCTTTTCAAAGACTACTCAGCCTTGCTTAGCTTTTTCTTGGCTAGTGTGTGTCACTCTTGTCTCTCCTGGACTGTTATAGGAGCCTGGGAGTAAATCCATCTTTAAAAGTAGGAGTCAATTAAATTGGTCTGCATTTACAGTGATAAAAGTGATCTCAGACCCCAGCTCTATTTTAAGGTGCCTTTCACAGAGTGAGTCAAGTCTGTGTTCTAGCTACTAATGCCTGAACCAGAAGGCACATCAATGCTGTGTGTATAAACTGCCTAAACCATTTCTAATAACAGTATCCAAGTACTGGCAGCTACTACCTGCTAACACTGAATCCTTCTCTATGTGATGAGACTGGGCTCCTTTATGTGTTTAATATATTGCAGACTTAACTGAAGTGCTGCAAGATCAGTTTCTGCCTGTGGTATACATTTGATACTTGGGGTAAGCACTTCTGATATGTAAGGCAAGAATAATTGAATACTTATATTTCTGCTGTGTGAGTACTTTCACTGAAACTCAGGAACAGGCACTTAGGTTTGGAGGATATGGTAAGACAGGTAATAGATGATCATGCTTTGGTTTTATTAAACGAAATGATTGTCAAATAAAACTTTATGATATGTGAATCCTTTTTTAATCGATCAAATTTGTGAAGAAGCTTGATGGGAAAAGAGGCTATTGATCAGAGAAAAACTTCACTGATGATTTGTTAAAGGCCTTCATCTTCTGAAAATCAATTTAATTTCTGTCTTTTTATTTTAAAGGAAAAATAGGTCTGAAATAGAGCTGTAGTCTTTGGCTAGAAAGTTTTGGAGCTTGTGCCAAAAAATAGCAAGTGAGAATTTTCTTAAAGGAGGAGAGAGAGACAGAAAGTAAAAGGAAGACACTTTTAGAATAAGTCTAGAGGTTTTTGTAGCCTGAGAGAGGAATCATTGAGGTACGTTTTCCAATAAAGCCTACGTCTTTTTTTTTGTTGTGAATGTACTGTTCTTCATGGATACAAATGCAACCTTTCTGATCTGTTTCTAGTAGTTCAACATGGTGTTCGTATTGCGTTAATCATTCCTTAACTCTTATTACATAAGGAACGTTTACTGCATATGTTGTCCAAAAGACCTTACTCTTTACTGATGCATTCATTTTTCTCAGGGGCTTTGTAGCAAAAACAAGTCATGGAAGTGGAAAAGCAAGCTGTTTCGCATGTCTTCTTAGATTGTTGAGATTGTTGACACCCATCTAAAAAGTTGCATAGGAAATGGCACTTTTTAAAGTAATGAAACTTTTTGAAAGCAAAATTATGATTTGTAGTCTTTAGGCTGCTCGCTGTAATAATTGGTCAGTGGTTGAGAACTGACATGTATTTGCATTACAGGTCATTTGTGACTGTCACAATCTGAAGTCATATTGCTGTAGGCTGCAAACCATTTCCCATTTTATTTATTAGGCAGAGGAAATTGATATTCAGTAGCACTGAGTAGAATATTCAAGAGGAACTTGAATATATGAAATTTAAATAATAAATTACTTTTTTTTTTTATTTGAGATGTAGATACAGAAACTTATTTTCTTTAGCCTCCTTTGCATGTTGTAATCCAAGAAATGCAAATAGGCAATTTAAAATAATTTGCATCCCTGTCCTTATAATTGAGGCAAATAGTAGGACAAATAAATGTTCTTATCAGATTAACTACGAGGCACCCCTGTAAAAATTACTGTACCTTCTACTGATACATACATTGCAATGCTAATAAAGGTGAGGGAAGGTCTGTAGAATTTTATCAGGCACAAAAATTCTGGCTTCAGAATTGAAATCAGTATCTGAATTCCACAGACTGGGAAACTATTGGTTTAGATGTAGTAATGTTGTTTGTACTTATTTATATTGTCCCATATAACTTTCAGACCATGATCTTATATGTGAAGAGGCTGGCTGACTGAAAATAGACTTTTTAATTTATTTTTTTACAACTTTACAATCAGGTCTGCTGAGAAGCAGCATTTCACTTCAGAGGGTGCTGCACGTTCTTGGCTTCCTTCCACAAAATTTGATTTCAGAATGTTAGACAATACAAATGGTTTTTGTCTGTTCTATTGAAAAGAGTGTCAGCCAATTGACATTTAAAGAATAGAAAAGCAGTGATGACTGTGAAAAGCTTTTGCACTTTGTGTTTGGTTGGGATACAAATAATTCTCTTGAGGCATCCACATTAATGTTGTTAGGCAGCCCTGATGAATGAGACTGCTTAAGAGGATATGCTTAGCAGTCTGGGAATTTTGCCTGTCTTGCTGTTCGTCCATTAGATGCTGCTGCTATAAAATTAGATTATTGTAATTTGGAAATAGTGCTTTTTAATGGCTGATCTGTTATGAATAAATCTTGGCCTCAGATATAATGTCAGTCAAGGCTTACTTGGCATTGTTGAAACTGGCTGGTAAACTAAAAATAACAATCTGGGAAACAGAAGAAATTGCAACTAGTAAGAGATGGTCTTTGTTATCCAAAGTGTTTGCATCAAGGTTCAGTATGCCTCTTCTGCTTGTTCCTGCTGACAGTCGTACTAGGGTTCTACAGAGCTTGCACATGCCCTTAATTATCCTCATCTCACTGGCTTTTGCAATATGAATTGTAGCAGTATTAGCAGGTGGCATAGCTCCTGCCTCTGGCTATGGGCTTGGTAAGGTGGGAAAGGAAGCAATGGTAGCTGCTTTCCACAGTTCCTGTGTTAGGGTGTACGAAAGCTGATGTCATAATGATTTTTTTTCCCCTTTTTCTGGTGATAATGGGAGTTTTTTCTTGGGGGGTGTGTGTGTGTGCGAGTGTTTATGTGTGTTCAAAGGGGATTCTGTCTTGTGTTCTGTTCCAGTGACACAGTTTTGCTATTTTGATCATTTCTCTTCTCAAAGTAATGCAGAATGAAAGCATTTGTCCTTGTGTGTTTGGATTTGTGTTGAGGGAATTTGCTTATCTGTATAATATGAATAGCAAAGCTACTTATTTGTGATTGTAGGGAGGTTTTGGCTAATTCTGCCCTATAGCAAGTAGGTGGTGATACTTGGACAGTGTTTGTGTTTTCTTTGGAAATTGTTCAGGTTGTTTTGGTTAAGGCTTTTTTTCCTCTATAATTTTGGTATCCTGCACAGGAGCTGAATCTCCCTGTTGAAATGATGAACTTCGATTTCAACAGTACCTTGCAGCACTAAGTTCTAGAGATTAGGTCTAGTTGTATACAGTAATTAAGTATATTGATCAGTTATTATATGTTGCATGCAATGCTTTCAGTTTCATTAGAAGTATCTTTATTCTTGGTTTGTGAGAAAAGACACACAATTGGAGCCCTCAACAATTTTTTTTCTATTGCTTAATAAATTGTTTCTTCAACTCTGCTATTTCATGAAGTAAGGTTTTGCAGTGCTGTGAAGTAAGCATACTGCAGCACATGCTCAATGTTGTTTTACCTTGGAAATTCTTTGCCCCGGGCTGATTGTGGGGGAGATGTTCTTTGTGCTGCATGGGTTTCAAACATAGCAAGGTTTATATTGATGGATTTCTGTTTAATAAACAAACTCTGACAGGCATAATAATGAAAAAGCTAAACAGAACAAGATGCTCAGATTTTGAAAACAAGCCTGTTAAAGAGCAACAGAAGATTTCTATTTACAAAACACTTATACTACTTGGTATAAAAATGCCTTCTGTCAACATGATGGGTAAAGGGATTGGGGGCACCCTCAGTAAGTTTGCAGATAACACAAGTTGGGTGGGAGTGTTGATCTGTTTGAGGGTAGGAAGGTTCTACAGAGGGATCTGAATATGTTTGGCCTCTTTGAACCTCTTCTGTATGGTGTCTCATGTGGCCTTCCTATGTCCATGTCTCTCTATTTAGTCAGAGCATCACTGTCTGTGAGTAGCACTTTAGATACATAGTACTCTTGTGTGTTGAGCAGATGAACCTCTCTGTTCATGATCTCTGTTAATCAGAAAAGTATGAATTTGCTTCCTTTATTCAATTTAGCCACATCAAGTTGTCCTGACCAAGAGGAAAAAAAGTGCATTAGAGGACATGGTCCATTTTGTTATCATCACTGGTTTTCATGTTTTATTTTAGGGTTTTTCCATAATGAATTTCTTTTCTGTTAACCTGAATGAAAAACAGAAAAAAAAATGCACAAATACCAGCTCTGGCATGTGCTAGATACAATTTTTTATCTCTCACTTATTCCCTACTTAATGACCAGTCCTTTCCAAATAAGGCTATTATAAAATTATCATAGAGCTTACAGCGAGTTTTCACGACAGACAACATCATAATTTGGTACTTTTAAATCTTGTTTCTTCACATACTAAGTGTTGAAATGGCTCTTCTAAGAGCCATCAGTGATTTTCATACCTCCTGATATGAGGGGGAGGATTCATCTTGCCTGACTAAACTTTTGATGGGTATTTAATGGCACATTAAAAGCACTGGCTTTGATTTTTTACTGATCAGCATAGATCTCTCAGAATAAATATGTTTTATTCATACGTATGACCACAGATGATAATCTGGTATCTTTTGTATGTTGTTAGGTATACAGCTAATTCATCTTCATTGATCTCCAAAAAATATTTCTTTAAAAATATCTCTTGGGAAAATCAGAGTTTATTTTCTCTGTTTTCATTTATGAAATGCCACCTAAAGTCAGATGGACTTGAATCAGTCTCTAAAATAATAAATTTTAGATCTCAGCTTCTGTTGGCTAAGTATTGGAGAAAAATGTGGTTTTATGAATAGCTTAGCAAAATACAAATATGTGTAAGCTTTATAACTAATCACAAAACCTTAAAGGAAGAATGAATATGCCGCCAGTATGAGGTTAGAACAAAAGTCAGTAGTCCTTTTTCCACCCAGTTTTGTGTCACTTGTGTTGGCAGTGCATGTTCTGCAGTTCATTACAGGAGCTAGTGGAGAGTAGGCAGACTTATGGTGCGATAAAGGTGCTAGAGGATGCTATGCGTGATGTATTTTGGGCAATGAAGGCTGATGCTGGACTAGAAGTGTCTTCTCAAGCATTCAGCTATTGCTATTAGGACAGTATGGTATGTTTCATAGATATATCTGAGCCACCTTAAAGATATCCTAAACACCTTTCAATTCTGGGCAAAGACACAATGCCACAACCTGGAGCCAGTTCATCACTATAGTAACTTTGGGAAATGGTTTGGGAAAGCAGTAGAGATGTAACCTCTGTATGACATTAGACAAACTGTTCCTTTTCCTAGTGACTCATCTGTTTGCATGTGAACAGAGTTGTTCAGGACTGACTAGAAAGGAGAAGACCGTGAGGTGCTCAAAGTTGCTCTTTGAAAAAGTCACACAAATGTCTGTGGCTTTTGTCAGAGTATGCACTAGGCATGTTTATGTGGTAGTGTTCCAGCTGGAAATGTACTTCTAATGCTTCAAGATATTTCGATATTTTCAGGGCTTTTCTAAGAATCAGGATGTTGCTGCTGAAATATATTCCATGGAGTTTTCTGTACAAATTACCAGTTGCTAATTACAAATGTTTTTTTTCTGAAACGTGAAAGGATGAGAGCTTCCATATTTTATTTTGTTAGGGTTTTGTTTGGCTGTTTTATTTGTTTTGCTTGGTTTTGAGTTTTTTATTTAAATCTGAGTGCATCAGTCTAAAACATTCTTTTGAGGAGAAATATAAATGCTACTTTACCAATCTACATAGCTTGTGCCCATTTCTCTTGTCTTCCTTTCCTTGAGTTTTAATTTGGATGCAATTTTAATCAAATGCAATTCTACATGGACTAAAATTAATTGCCCTTAAAAAAAACAACCAACTAAACAAAACCCAACAAAATCCAGAAATATAAATAGATACCTAAAAGCAACAGACAATAGTCAAACCTATTTAGTGCTCCCAAGGTGTGCTGGAACTTATAAATACAATCTTACCTTTGTAATTTGAGTGCTGGCAATGTCCTTTGGGAACGGATACTTTGAGGATGTTTTTTTTTTTTCATCTGTGGATTTTTATTACTGCTCCTACCTTGACTATATCTGCTGAATTTGCAGTGCTGATTTCAAAGTGCTGCTGACTAAAGGTTTTGAATTTCCCTTCACTGTTTTACAGAGTGGTTTTGTTTGTTCTTGTGGGGCAGGAAGGGCATTAATTAAGCTTAAGGGATTTTTGGATTGTATAAATGTCAACATCATAGAATATCTTTTTGTTCATATTCTGCAGAAGAGAGTTCTTACTTAGAAGATTCTCATTAAATTATTTCAAACACTGTAAGAGTATGTTTACTTATGAGGAAAAATATTTTGGTTTTGACTAGTTTCTCCAGCTGTGAGCTAACACATGTATCCATCCCAAGTCATACCAAGATAATTGGGGCCCTTTAGAAACTTGCATAGACCGAGAGAAAATAAGGCAACAATCATATTCCCATTTATTGTGTATTGATGCATGATTGTTTAGTCTAAATTAATGTTGCTATTTACAGTTATAATGTGTTAATATAAGATCATGTAGAAGAAAATAAAAAGACAACATGTATTTTGTTATTAAAACAAAAAGATCAAAATGTCACTGGAATATGTTTTTGTGATATTCAGGCCCTGTCAAAAGCTTTTGTATGAATTTGCATTGTCACAAACTGAATGTAGAATAAAATAAAAACATCTCACCAATTAATTAATGTAAATGACAGTGGCTATTTATACAACATTTGTTGAACTTTTGAGAGGCCCTGTGAAGTTGATAAGTTAGAATATTTTGCTGTTTTCCAGAGGGGGTGAACAGTGAATGGGTTGCTGCTCAAAAGAGCTGAAAAGAAATAATCCAGCTGATGAGGGGTTTGTGTGGTTGCTCTGCACCTTTGTACAGCACTTTAGGTACCTCAGCTGTTAAATTTTAGATTATTTGAAAGTTAAGGTAATGGTATTTACCCAAGACTTAAATATGGTACAATCAAAGGAAAGAGGCTGAGATTCTTTCCAGTGGCTAAACTGAGTCAGCATTTACAATGTTATGTTGGGAAGTCTGAGCTCCTGATTACTAACTGATGGATATTCAGGGTGTTCACTGCAGTACACATACCATAAAACATAAGAAGGGAAAAAAAAAAAAACCAGATTTAAATTTAAAAATACAGTGTTAACACCAAGAACAGCAGCTGGATTTCCTTGTGCATGACAG
This sequence comes from Forpus xanthops, assembly GCA_032466535.1. Lineage (NCBI taxonomy): Eukaryota > Metazoa > Chordata > Aves > Psittaciformes > Psittacidae > Forpus > Forpus xanthops. Next base: position 19,104 of record JASSUY010022378.1, read on the forward strand.
GGGCATGAATGGCTTCACCTAACAAGGTCAGCATTGTCTGAGTTGTGTGAGCCTTATTGTCTTCATCTCTGTTAGAAAGCAAACTGCCTGCCACAAAATGGGGTGCAGAGCTTCTCCAGCTGCCATTTAGGAAATATTACTTTGACAGACTGTCAGGAAACAGGCACTTGGTATGGGCAAACTATTGTATCTGTAAGACTTTTCCTAACAGCATTAGTAGATTATGGATTTTGAAAACATTAGCTCCGAAGTAAAAATGTGTAAACAAATAGGATGTTAGAAATCAGTTGGAATTCTTAAAAAATATTTCTCTTCTGATGGTGTCCTTGTCCTTTCGTGTCTAGAGGTTAAGCATGAGCTTCTGAAATACGTAGCCAAGGCAATTGTGTGGGGTTTTTGATATGCATATCTTGTAGATCTTCAATTACAGTATGGTGGTGAATAGAGAAAAATAAATGATGTAGTGCCTCTTGGTTAATAGTATATATGGCACTCTAGATAATAAACAGCCATGCCAGATAAATTCCTTATTCTGAATTCAACAGAATTGGGTCACAGTTTCTTTTTTCACTAGGAGTTTTGTAATATGTAGCTCATTTTTCTTCATTTCAATTCACCTCAGATCCTCAGGATCCTCATGTTTTTATACTTTACCGTTCAGTGTTGCATCTAGATGTCTACAGTGTGATAATGTGAGCTACAGATCTGCTCTTTACAAGGACGAGGTTTTAAATTTTAAGGCACTAAGTGTGATGTGACACCTAGATGGTAGGAAAAGGGCAGAGGCACTGAGGCTGTGTTGCATGGACAAGACACTGGCAGGCACTAATGGGGGAATACCATTCTCCTTAACTCCAAACCTGAGACTCCAGTGTGAGTGTGAACATTTTGAATAATGAATGGTGGTGCGTTAAATTGTAAATACTTAATCTACAGTCTCTTACATGAAGTAGTTCCTATTACTGCTCATGTGAATCAATCAAAAAATAAGAATTTTCACATTCCTCCATACACAGAGCCCATGGGTCATGAAGGGCTTTTGTTTTGGCATGCTCATTGGAGGTGAAAGGTGCTGTTTGAATTTCCTGTGGAGTGTAAAGACTGGTCAGGGCAGCTTGTTTCTCCTGCCTCAGCACCCTTGGGCACTTGTCTCCCATAAGAATCTGCCATAAGAATCTGCTGACCGTCTCTCCCTGCACAGCTGCAAAACCCACTGGAATGTTAAAGTGCTGACAGGCAGAAATGCTGTAAAAATGTGAATTTTCTTCTGCTGTAGGGCAAGATGCCAAGAAATGCTTTTTTAAATGTTTCATTGCTGGATAAGGGTTTCAGGGAATTGGTACAGGCAGAATGCAGAATTTTGAGCAATGAGAGAGAATCTTATGCTTTTAAGATGGCTCGTATTTTGGCTCTTGAGGCACTTCAGGACTTTGGCACAGAGTGTTTGCTTTCTTTACTACTGGGATTTTTTATTTTTTTTTACAAAAAAATAATGAACTAAGAAGTAGTGTTCTGCTCTGTTGGTACACAAAGCAAGGACTGCTTTGTTTCCTCCAAAATGACGTTGTCTGTCTTCACCTGCCTAAATACTGCACTTAAAAGCTCTGTAGAAAAGGCCAGGGTCAAACAGTCAGCTTTTATTCAGAAGATATTTAACTTCTAGTGCGCATTGATGCTCTGAAGGGCTGTGTCCTCTGTGACCAAGTGAAATGAAGAGTTGTGCCTTTGACTCTGTCAGAGGGGTACTGAGGAATTGTTTTGCTTTTTCTTTAAAAGCAAGATTTAAAGGCAATAATGATGTCTTGTGTTGCAAAAGAAATAGATGATGAATGCTGTTTCCAGATCTTACAACTAGCTTTGACCTTTGATAAAAAAATGTAAAAGTTATTTTTGTTTCATCTCTTAGCTGAAGGAATACAGTGGCTGCAGAACAATTGACATTCAAGGCTGTTTCAAACAGTGCTATTTTCTTACCTTAGCCAGGGACTTAAAAAAAAAAAGAAAAGGAGGGGCTGATTGTATTTCTGCTTTTTTGTAGTGTGATAATGTACCTCCTATATCAACAATGCAATAATTTTATTCTCTGTTAGTCCTCCTTTGTCCTAAATGGCTCTTCAGGCATAATGTGCAAGATACATGCTCTGAAGTGCAGTCACCTATATTGAACTACTGTATTTGTGGTGTTGTACTTCATTTTAGCTTTCAGTTTTACATCAGATCATGATGAGGACAGGTAGGATTAGTTCTTTGCAGTTCAGCAAGTTACTTTCTCTGAGTATGCCACTAGCATCTTCAGAATATTTTACACAAGTATAAATAATAAGTATAAAGAAATATGTCTTTTCCAGGTACTTTCTCATAACACTACTCAAGTGCATATCATGAGCATTGCTTGAGTCAACGGTATCAAGAAATAGTAACTCTTTGTAGTAGATTTTCTGTAGTGATTTCAACAGTACACAAATATGGAATTAACATATATACTTCAATATTGTCTAATTTTAGTCTGAGCAGTCAGGAAAGGGGCATACAAATGTATTTAAAGATTCTCACAACTTTTTCTGACAAAAATCTGGGTCATACAGAGCTGTCTACAGTGTTCAGTGCAATGTGCGAAAGCTCCATTAATAGAAGCAACATACAAAGAAGGCAGCAGAAATCATACCTTCCCACAGGGGAATAAAACCTAAACATTTTATTGGGCCATTTAACACCATTTGGGAGCCTTAGTGGAGTTGGCACAAATGTACCCTCAAGGTGTGCACAAATTCGCTTTTCGAGATCTCAGCACAACCACAGCCTTGCTTTTATGTAATCCTGTGATAATTCATCAAAAGCCTATCAGCTGGATAATCTATTGCTGTGACTTGTTCATTCTCAAGCTGTATCTGAGAAATTATACTGCGAGATAAAGGGGTTATCAGTGGATTCAAGATTAGTTAGCTGTATTAGGATATTAACCTTGTATATATATTCTTAATCATTGCCCTGACGTATTTGTGGAATATTTGTGTGTTATAATAAAAAATACATTTCTAGAAGTTTTACACTAGCCCTAGCTATATTAACATAGTATGCTATTAGGTAACTAAACCATGTGCAGCAATTCTAAGAAAGAGTTAATTGTAGATTTGTTACTGAAAGCATATATTTTGATAGTTTCTCTTATATCTTTCATCTGGAAATAAAGTGGAACTGTGATGTCTAAAGTCTTAACTCACAAATTCCAACTTTGGTGCTTTTAGTTATAAGCAACATAAGTTTATTTGAAAAATCCACTAAAGATAATAAGAGATTTGAATCAAGTCCATAAATTTATCCAGAAACAGCAAAGGTTTGCTTTTAATTTCTTCGGGAGGTACATAGATGTGGTATTTAATCAGTAGTAAAAATCAAAGAATAAATACCCATTTTCTAAATGGTACCTTTTATTTAAGCTGGCTTATGTCATACTGGAAGTAGGTGGTCTTCATAAGAGTCAGTTCTTTGTCGCATGTTCTCTCCCTAGCCTTTGCTTTCTAGCAATCCATTATATTGATGATATGTAACTTTTCCCTCTTCCAGGTTTCAGGTGGTAGAAGTTCATTGAACTCATACTGTTACTAATAATGTGGCAATGAAAAGGGACATTCATTTGACATATTATTTCAAGCTTAATGGACCAACTAGCAAGGCAAGAATGGTGATTGACCTTTTACTAATAATGGCTGGAATGTGGGACACTCTTCCTAGACATATAGTGACAGGTTAGGAGTAAAATATAGCTGGAGCTGTAGTGGGAAACAACTAACCTTTGATTATTGCTCCTCAGTAGCCAAGAAATATTCTGGTTTTATGTTCAAGGTCAAAAGTAGCAGCAAAATTTTGACCTCTCCTATCCATGACTTTCTTTTGTGAGTGCATGTTGTAAATACTTTCCTATTGTTCAGTGCCAATGTTTTAAGAAGTTAATGCATGCTAGAAGGTCATCACGTTGCATACACATTAGCCAGCCTTGAAATTGTTTGTGCAGAGTACTGGCTTGCATCAGATGTAACAGAAATGAAAATTTTCCATCTCTACATCAGGAAAGGAAAAGATAAAGAAAGGATCTTTGATTATCTTCTGAGGACTGCACTTCCAGCAGGGCTCTTTTAAAAATTATTATTATTTTTTAAAATCCATAAAGGCTCTTTTTTGTTGTTTAAGCTGCAAGTTAACAGTTTTAAAGGCAAGGCAGTGCTCACCCCATTCTGGCTTGGTGTGATGCTGTCCCCATATTAGTATTGAGTGTAGGTGGAAAAGCATAGTAATCAACCAACAAGAGCAGAGCATGGAGATGGAGTAACTGATTTTATCATTGCTAAGTGAAAAAATCATCATTGTTTATGTCTTTCTTGGGCCTTTTCATTTTGCTGTTAGGGATTTTGTTTGTTATAATGCTGCCATGTTTTTAAAATGCTTCTCAAAGCTCTCCTCTGTATGTGGAGGGGAGTGTGGTTGCAGCCATGATTGCTCTTCAGAACAGCAGTCAGGGTGACTCATCTCTGTCTGCACCCTGTGGGTGCTTAGTTCTTGTCTCTCTCTGTTGGAGTATTGCTACCTCTCTGAAACAGCAATTACCATGTTTGAATAAGATTTAGTGATGTAACTACTGAGTTGAAAGTTGAAAATACTGCTGCAAGGCTGTAGAGTTTCCGCTTGTTCTCATGGTCTTTGTCTCATTTGGTGAATGACGCAAAATTGCTTCCAAATTACTCTAACACCCCTAGGTAACCAAGCGTTTCAATTCTTTGAAGAGTTAACATGTTAAATTTGCTACTTTCTTTTTTCCAAGTTTATCTCATTTTAAATACTTAGCTGCTTTTTATTTTTATACGATATTACAGTAAAAAGAAGATTTTTAGTAACAACATTTATCTCATTAAGTTCAGTTTAATCCAAAATGTATTTCATAGCCAAAGCATTTGTAATAAAGATTACTTGGAAGTCTGTATTTTTGCATGGTGCTAAAGGACTGCAACATTAACACAAATGATCCCATTTAAAAAAAACATGTCCAATTTCCAGTGAAAAAGAACCATTTTGAAACAATAGAAAGCATTTTTCAAGCTGGTGGAATTTTACTATGCATTTGAAAACAACATCTGAGAAAGTAATTTTCATTACAAATGACAACATTTTGTATATGGCTACTAAGTAGAAGCAAAACATTCTTGCTAATGCTTAGCAATATTTTGCTAAAACTTAGTCATCTTCTTTAATGAAGTTGGTTTATTTATGTTTTTGCTGCTCTTTGTAGCACAATAGAAAGCACAAATTTCAAGGAGTCAGTAATTCAACTAGGCAGTTTGGGTTTGTACAAGAAGGTGCTTCATGTATAGGGTTCTGGGCTGGGGCCTTGACATTTTTGACAGAGCAGTTGATGTCTTCTACCTACAACAATTTGTTTATTTAAAAAAAAAAATTAAATATTTCCTTCTTTAGTGCTTGGAAGGGAAGGCACTGAAAAACCCAGGTAAGGGTTGCATAGGGATCCATGAAAGTGTGTGCTTGCCTTGGCCCTGGGAGTATCAGAAGAAACATGGATTTTGTGAGAAACTTTTGCTTGCCAGTGGATAAATAAGACAAAACTGATGTTTCGGTTTTGTCTTTCCCTCTCCTGTCATCGCTACTGTTCTCTATAGCTTTATCCCCATTTCTGTCTTTGGAGCATCAGATATAGGAGCCTTGTTTTGAAGATGCTGTGCAGCTCATCAGTTAATTATGTTATTTATTGACAAACACTAAAGCTAAGAGACATATTTGGGGACTTTTTCCTGCCCTAACATCTCCATTGATATGCCTAATTTGAATAAAGAGAAATAGGTCACGGGAATTCTTCTTGCAGGAGAGATTTTTTTTAAAGCATTAATAATCACTTATAACCAAATTACCAGTTTACAGAAAGAAACTCCTCTGCTCCTTCTTATCCCTGAGGTTTTACTGGTGTTGGGAACAGAGGAGATGTGAAATGTTCAGATCAGGATAGTCTTTTCAAAACATCTTCCTCCCCCTGTAATGGTAGACTAGAGGAGGGGTTTTGAAATATTGTGTGATAAAGTGAGAGGAATCTATTCTGAACCATAGATTATTTGTTGAAGTGCCGGGTGTAGTAGGGCTTAGAACCAATAAGTTAATCCAGTTGTAGCTTGTTGTTTTTATCTGTCCTCGCATCTACCTATATTTGCATAGTCCTGATTATAGTCTATAATATATTATTGTGCAGGATATGATAGATATTGCAGAAAACTATGAGATGATGCAGTCTGTACCCTAAAGAACTTAATCTTGAACTTGTAAGAAAGCTAAGTGACTTTTCATTTTATCTCAGAAACGGCCATCATTTGAACTATGTTAAAGTGGGTTGAATTCCTGAGAAAACAGTTATGGAGCAAAGCAATTCTTATCTCAAAATATAGCTGAATTTTTATCCGATGTTTCTATCCTGCAGTGGGAAAATAAAATTTCAGCAATATAGACCTGTCAATACTTTTGTTTTAGTAAGGCTGGGCAAATAATTTCCTTTAAGTTGTTATAGGCCATAGCTTATGATAAGTGTTACAAACAGAATAAGAAAATGAGTGGTAGTTTAGCCTGTACAGGTACTGCAGGCAACCCCAATAAACTTATCATCTGTTATATTAACTGAAAATGTCTGGAAAATACTGTAGATGGGAAAATTGAATAACTTTGATGGTTTGTTTGTTTGTTTTCTTAGGGGGAAGGAATAGCCTGCATAAGGAGTAACCCATAAATTTTTACCCTCTTTTTTTGGCTCAAGATAAAATGGCTTCATATCCAGTCACTTTGTATAAGTTCTAAGCTCAAAGAATAGAATATTTAGTTTCTTTGTCCTTGAACTTGTTTTTGTGTAGGTATTTCTGGCTGCAAATGTCCATGCCTCTTTATAAGCACACTTGCTCAACTGGAGTACATTAGGGAATATTTTTGCTTTACTAGTTAATGTTCCTATTGAAGTATCTTCTAAATAAACCTTACTTTTGATTCTATGTATCTACCTTCTGTCTTACAGTTGGTTTTTTTCTATAATAATTTAATCATTTCCAGATCTCTCATCCACAGTAGTGAGTTTTCCACATCCCATCTGTATTGTTTTTTTGTTATAGTTGGGGCTTTTGTGGGCTTCTTTTTGGGGCATTTTTGATTTTTTGTTTTTGTTTTGTTTGTTTTGTTTTGTTTTGTTTTTCCTTAACTTACTCATTAGAACAGGTAGCAGACTTCCAACCTGAATTATTTGATGATAGTGGCTACTGTTTTGTTTGCTGGAATGCCAGTTAGAGTTCCTTATTCCCTTCTGCAGTGGTGTTCTTCCTTACAGTCATGTGAGCTTTTTATGTCCACTTCTTGCAGGGATGTCTGACATCCCTAGGATTCAGTATGACACAGGCGATTTTGGTGATTGCCAGCATCTTTGCTAAGGGTTAATTCTGGGTCTTTCAGCAGAATTTCTTTAAGCTTTTTTGCTGCAGATCCCAATCATAATACAATTTCTTATCAGGGGCTGGGTTAATGCTTCAAAATTGCTCTTTTCAGACTTCCTGTATTTTCACCTTTTTGTCCTCTCAGCTTCACAATAGTTACCATGTTTCATACTTCATGGAATTTATCACTCTTCTGATTCTGTGGTTAGTCTGTTTTTGAATTAGTTGAAAGTAATAAAACATCCTTAAAAGCAGCTTTGAGAGAAATAAGGCTACTTCAACTGTCTGCTGCTTTGTTGGAATGTGTTGCTTACCCTTTCAGTAAAGGGTTGTAAAAAGATTTTTCTTATGTCTGTTACACATTTCAGCAGTCATCTAGCTTTTAATTGTTCTGTTTCTTTATCTTGGTATCTCTTTGCTTTAGTCCTTGAACTTCACAAATTACAGCAGTCATGCAGAAGCAGGGAATGATAAAAGTCTGGTTTTGTGGGTTTTCTGACTTTAATATATGAATAAAGTAGCAGCTGACTGTAGGGCCTCCTAAAGACACGTTTACCCACAGTCATCATTAGAATTAAATTTGAACAAGAAAATATATGATGTGAAGGCAGGAAATAAATAGAAGCAAACCCAAACTGCCCTTTCATCAGACTGAGAACTGGAAAACCCTTTTTCAAATTTGTGAGTCTATAATGGATCTTAAATACATATTTTTGTTTCTTATAAGGATATATGTGCCATTTTGGTTAACAGTTTGATTTTATTCACTCCTAGGCAGTAGTCCAACCCTAAATTAACTAGATTTTCTATCTTTATACTGTATAAGGGAAGCAATTCCGTAGAAACTGTCATAAAAGAAGACAGAATAGCTTAGAGATAGATGCAATACTTTTACTGACCACCAATAACCAAGAAGGTTGAATTCATAGTGAATAGGAGGAGGTTCTATGAATGAAGTCTATTTAATAAAGAAGACACTAAAGGCACTTGACTATGTAGGGTGAAAGCTAAGAAAGGTAATGGTTGTCATCCATAAAAATGTCACAGGAGAGAGAAGTGGGATCTGGGTTACTGAGCATAAAGGATAGAGCGAGTAAAAGGATATTAAGTGAAGCAGATTTCTGCCTATGACAGCAGCAAGATAAAAAATATTCCAGTTTGACAAGTCACGTTAAAGACTCTTCCTTGTCCTATTATCTTTTCCTTATCTAGAGAATTTCAGAACAAAAGCATATGAAACATAGCTTGAAGTAGCTAGGATAGGTACTTGATGACCAAGGAAACCTTTTCGATTTCAGTCTGGAACTTCTGTTTAAGTTCCTACATGCTGTCTAGGATGTACTGTGTTACCATGTAAGCTGCTTGTAAGTAGTGTAACCACATTTTTAAATCAATATATCTGATTTTGTATTTACTGCAGCTAAAGGTGAGCTGCAGCAGACTTTCAAAGCATTATCATTAGGAATAATAATTACAAGTCTTAGTAGATATTGTTGTGCTTCTTGGTTCTGTTTCGTGTTGTAGGGAAGGTGCTGACATAACCATAAATCCTCTTAAAGCAAACATAAAAAACTCCAAACAAAACAAATCATACAAAAAATGTCACCTAAAACAGTAAGCCAGATTAAACTTTCCTCATGCCTCCTATGTAGAGTTTGAATGATGAGAATTCAGGCAGCAGTACTTAAAATATTGTATATTAAAATGTTGACTCTGAATATTGTATATGATCAGTGGAGATTTTCAAAGGCCCATGCTACTACCTCCTAATGCAGTAATTCCGAGGAATTTGCCAAAGATGGATACTATTGTGTTTGTCACTACTGTTAGAGTAATGAGGAGTCCCAGATGAAGTGGCACAAATTCATTTACAAAATTAAATCTAGAAGTAGCACAAGACTTCTATCATATAGATTTATATTTTATTGTGTCTTTACACTTGCCTTTATTAAATGTAGGTAGGCTTATTTCTGGTTCTATGGCTTGGCTGCTCAGTTTGATACTGGACTTTAATAATCAGTTATATTTTTCAGCAGATGTGCTGTTATGGTACAGGCTTAATGTAACAGAGCTAGAAACTTAAAGGAAAGCACCTGAAGCTAGCCCACACATTATTTTTATTCCAGAAAAGTCTTTACACATATTTTGCCTGATCCCTTTAATTGCATTCTAAGGGTTATTTTCTTTGTTTGTGAGGTATTTTTTACCAAGTTTTAATGATGTTAAATAATTTTATACAATGAAATCAACAACCTTCATTTCAGCATTTTGTTTATGGAGCAAGGGGCAGTTGATAATTATTATTTTGGTAGAAGCCTGGGTATGTAATAGTAGAGGTAAAAGGTCAGTATTGAGCTGGACTGACCTGCATAATTCAAATAAATGCTGAAGTCTGCATCAAGTATATGAGAAGCCCTAAGAAAATCAATAAGGCTACTTAAAGGCTCAATGCTCAGTTGCTCTTTATATGTTTTTGTGAACTGAGGCAAAAATCAGTCATATCATTACAAACAAATTAAGATCTTTAATGTTTGCTATTTATTCTTTCTTTCCCATGTCTGTGCTCCTTTTTCATTCAATGCGTTGTACGACTGCTCTCTTAGTTCCAGTATTAAAATGGTTACGGCAGGCTAAATTTAATTTCTGACTAAGGTTCAGACGTGCTTTGGCACAGGGGAAATATTGTCTCCAGTAGGTTGAAGTGACATTGTAAAACATCTGGTCAGTTCTTTCCCTCTTTTGGATGCAGTTTTGCCTTTGAGAATTGAAACTTACACCTGGGATGCAATTGTGTGAATATAATTTCATCACCTGAAATACATTTAATTAGAAATCGTTCACAGGTTCAAACCTTAGATGACTTGTGGTTTTGTATAGTGGGTCCTTCTGAAACTTCTGTGCGTGTGGTTTGTTACAATACAAATATTGTGTACTCCTCACTTGAGGAAAGTTGAAACAGTAAGAGTTTATTGTTGGCAGGTTCTGAAGATGACGGTGTAAGAGGGAGGGAATCGTCTTTATCCACAGGGCAGTCTAAAGAGAAAAGGTATTCCTGGGGTGTTTCAAGTTGCTTATTCTTTAGGTCCACAGAACTGAGTCTGATCTTCCCCTGCTAAAACCTGATATTATTCCCCTGATGTAACTGCTGACTGAAATTCTATTTTTTTCTTTTTTGTTGTACCAACTAAGAATCTGGCACGTAAAATCTGCCAGGCTTGATGGATGCATTGTGCATGTCTGCATGCTATATTTGGCTAGCAGATATTGTGATGAGTGGGCACAAAAACAATTATGTGGGAATAGCAATAACAAAGTAATCTCCAAGTTGATTATGGAAAATATAAAAAAGCCTAAGTGGTGAGGAGTTAAAATATGTGTTGCTATATAGGTAACATACTTCAATTACTTCTGTAGACTGATAAGAAAAATTGAAAGGAGCCAAAGTACAAAGCAGAAGCGGCCATAGAAGGAGAAAGCTGAGAAGCAGCTTCTAATTTTGGGCATTAGCTGAAGTGCTTAAAGCTGAAGTTCAGTGAACACTTGAAGTTGGCAGCGCTGTTTTTCCTACTTTGGTGCCACAGCCACCTCCTGCAGCTGTATATTAAATAGGATCAGACCACTCACTTAGCTGAAGAGGCCTGTGTCTTCTGAGTGCAGTCACAGATGGCATTCACAGAATTTAGGCTAGTGGTTAGGAAGTCAGTCAAACTGCCGTAGGTGCAAGATGGCTTAACTGTCTCTAGCTACATGTAACTTAGCAAATTATCTGCGTGTCTTGCATTTGTAATGCAAAACGCTGTGGGTTTCTTGAACCAGGGTGCCCTGGTGGCACTCACATTGGCCCAGGTAAGCAGTGAGACTGAGGAGTCACTGGCCCACTGCTGTGATGAGGAGCAAAAGCCTGGGATCAGTATGTGCCTCGTTTGCTTTTGTAAGCATGGCTAGAAGTAACACTGCTTTGCTGCATGCTGTAGCCATAGCTCTATTTCTTTATATGCTCCAACGCAACAGTAGTCTCATTTACATGGACATCATTAACCACTCTCCCTTTATTCCACTAGGTTGCAATTCACGTGCCCAGGGACAGGAAAGTTAGGAAATCTGCTTTAGACCTTCCAGTTAGGCTTCGTATACAACAGGTTTTTACCTTTTTGGCCTCATATCTCATGACTGGTTACCAGATTCTGAATATGATGACAATCAAGAGATGAATCCCCCTTCAGAACACAGACTGGTGCTATGTGTCTCTCAAATTCCAGCACAGTTTGATTTCTTAAAATAATAATTAATATGCTCATTGCAGTGTTTTACCATTGAGCACATGGAATCCTGTTGAAAATATCTATTTTTCAGGAGGCGATAACAGCAGCTTTTCAGTTTAAACATCGTGCTAATCTGCTTTATCACATAACTCAGAAATATTCAGGTAAAACTCTGTACCTGGACCCTAATGCTGCATGTCTGCAGAAAAAATATATCTAATGCCATATATCTGCACTTACCTGCATTCACTGCAGATCCCATTCAAAGCATAGCCTTAAACCGGGCATTCAGCATCCCAAGATTTTCTCTCTGGAGATTAAAGTTTTCATGACTAAAATTCAAAAAGCAGACAGCACCAAAGAGCTTTTGTCGTGTGGTTACACTTGGGCACATGCATGTGTACAAATGTACATAGCATGTGTCTCGCTAGTTTTAGAGGACTGTTACAGAGCTTGTGAGACTTCCAGTTAGATGCTAATAATCTAGGTAGTTTTGAGTACTTAGTTTGAGTTCACAGTACGTTATGCATATGACCTGGATTTTCTTTACTGGATGAGTCTGTATTGAGACAGACTGGAGTGATTAATTTTCTACATATCATATTAATATGCTGTGAAGTTGGAACTATGAGAACTTTTGTAGTTATGTAACAGTTACAGCTAAACTCTTCAACAGAGCTATAAAGTTTTTGCCAATAACCCAAATAACCCCAAGTTTATTCAAGAGACACATACAGCTTCTGCCTATTTTGACTGCCCTAGACCTCTTTCTACTCTAATTAACCCATATGCTATATTAAAAGTATCTCTGTTCCTTTCAGAGGAAAAAAAAATGATGTATCAGAAACAAACCTTCTCATTCTCTGACCCTTAGCCTGGGACAGAATTTACTTGAAATTGCTAAAATGCAAGTCATGTAGCTGAGTTTAGAAGAGTCTTCTTATTGAGGTCAAGGTCTGTTCTTTGTTGGGCATTAAATACCATTATATTGCTAACCACATTTCTGTTAGCTTTTGGGAGCTTGAGTCTCAGCTCTGACCCCTGTCTCTCTATAGCTTCACAGAAATCATGTGAAGTTACTTTCAGGTTTCTCAGTCTGTGTGAGGCAGGTTTGAGAATATTCAGCTGTATAACCAGAGTCTAGCCTGTGCTGGCATTAATAGATGAAATAGAGCACCAGGAAATCAGGGAAGGGAAAGACATCTCGTCCAGCAGGTGTAAGGTCATCTGCTAATGATTTTGTGTGTAAGAAGTGTCTGTTTTAATCTCCATGCTACATTTGTTCTGTTTTGCTTTGTTAATATGCCATTTTTGCAGAATGAATTATGTCACCATTCCTGATATTCCTCAAGGTCTGTGAATGATATTCTCTCATGGAAATTTTTGTTATGCTTTATTTTAAAAACCTCTTTGTAGTTACATTGAAACAAAAACGAGAGCTAAATTTAGCTTTTATTGATTGAATTGGGGCTTGCAAACTCAAAATTTTTGCACAGAAAGTTTAACAAAACTTTTATTGACTAAGTACTTTGCTTTTGTGCTAAAGGAACTTTGCTATTTTGCTAAAGGAAATGAGAAGATTATGAAGGCAAAATCACTTAGTTTAGAAACGTGGTTGACTTTTTTTTTGTTAATTCTGAGTTTGATGTTGTGTTTTTGAGTAGATAGGGAACTATATTGGGGGGTTGGCAGAATCATTTCATTATTAAAGGGAATTCTAAACTATGAAAACAACATTTTAACTGGTGCCCTTGCTAGATGAAATGTCAAAGAACACAAAGTACTTACTATTTGATTAAATAGAAGACTAGGAAATATATTAACAGATACTATCTGTTTTGAATTACAATTTCACTAACAGAAGTGCATTTGGCTTCTATTGCATAGAATCATAGAATCATTTTGGTTGGAAAAGACCTTTGAGATCAAGTCTAACCATTAACTTAGCACTGCTAAGCCCACCACTAAACCATGTCCTGAAGCACCATATTTACATGTCTTCTAAATACCTCCAGGAATGGTGACTCGACCACTTCCCTGGGCAGCCTGTTCCAATGCTTGGCAACCCTCTTGGAGAAGTTTTCCCTAACACCAAACATCAGATTGCCCCTTGTGCAACCTGAGGTTCTTACTTCTTTCCTGTCACTTGTCTTTTGGGAGAGGAGATCAACACCAACCTCACTGCAACCTCCTTTCATGTAGTCGTAGAATGCAATGATGTCTCCTCTCAGCTTGCTTTTCTCTGGGCTACACAGCCCCAGTTCCCTTGGCAGGTCCTCATAAGACTTGTATTCTAGACCCTTCATCAGATGTGTTGCTGTTGCCATTGCATTTCATGCAATTTTAACATTATTCAATTAGAACAAGGATAGTCAAACCCAAATTATAGAATGGCAGGAGCTGTGTTGCAATACTTATTTAGTGCTAGTAGTGTAGCCTGCTGAATGCTATGCAGGTCAAAAAGTTCAGAGCTGATCTCCCTGTGAAGAGCAAGTTCAGCCCGATAGTTAAGACAAACATCCTTACCAAGCAGCACTTTGTTCCTGACAAGCATTCGTTTAAGAGAGCGATGAATATCCTTTTGCCCAGCAAATTTGCCTTGCTACTTTCTTTGAGTAAGTAGATGGTTTTGACATCAAAAGGAATAAGAGCCCAACTTTTTTACAATATCTTCATGATTTCTGTTCCCAAATGTATCTATAGAGCAATGATGCAAATTTGCAGGTCTTACTGCATTGCAGTTTAAGGTATAGCTTCCAGCAACTTCTGTAATCTGAGTTTGTCATATATAGAGCATTTGCCTCAGCTTCAGACCTAAATAACTTGAAGTCGTTGTATCAAAAATAAGCATATATGTATTTGGCTGGATTAGGGCCCTAGTTTCAAATATAACATGTTAATCTTCTTGGACCTGGAGATACTGGAAATATTCAAAACCAGATGGGACAATGTCTAGAGCAACAGGCTGTCATTGACCCTGCTTTGGCAAGGAGGATTGAGCTACGTGATCTCTGGATTGTCAGCCCTTATGAAGACTGTTGCCTTTTTGTCAACTTTCAATTTGGCAAAGACGGAGTTAGGAAGAATGAAAATTAATGCTTTCCAGTGTGACAGGAGTTCAGTACATGGGAAACGCAACTACAAGCCACTGGAAGTGACCATGACAGATTCAGTCCTATGAGTTCCTTTGTGGGTTCCTGTATATTCATTTGTATAGGTGCAACCAGAAAACCCTATATGTCAGGTGATATTCTAATGCTAACAAATTTTGAACAAATCTTGTGTTAAGGGAGTGATGTGCACTTTTCAATTCTAGATAAATCAGAGCCACTTTTGATAGACTATCTTTTGAATAATCATTTGACCTGAAGAATGTCTTTGGAGAATATTCAAAATAACTCTATATATCTATACATGACTGGGTAGGGGATGGCAGAGGCCAGGAACACATGGAATTGTTTCTCTTTGCTGCTGGATTGTCAGGGGAGGGAGTGTTTATGTCCTTGCAAATATAACTTTACCTCCTCTGATTTGATTTCCTGTTCTCTAAAGGTGGCCATCCTGCAGCTCTTCCTAAAACAGCTTGAGGAACATGGGCAATGCTAAGAGCTGCACTATTAGTGATTTTAACTATTGAGAAAGAATTAAGTAGGCTTTCAAGGGAAATAACAAAAGTTCTGTAACAGGATTAGATGCAGCAGAAGGAAGTCTAAAACCTTGCGTATTAGAGTAAAAAAGACTTTTTAGAAGTATGACATTGCTAATAGACTAATATAAGCTCTAAAAATTTAGGGCACTAATTATTTTGAAAAGTTCGTAAATGAGGTAGGTACAATGTTTTAGAATGAACTAAACTTTGAAGATATTAAGAAATCAAGTTGTGTATTTAATAGTTACAGTCAATTTACTGTTTTTACAACTTTGTTTCTGCAACGCAGTTAAGTTTAATGTTACTCACTAGAATACCATGTTTAAAATATGTTATTTAGAGCATCATCAATAATTGCAGCTTAGTGGTATATATACTGATTGGCAGATTTTAGAGAATAAGAGAATGTAGGAAAGCTAAGGCCGGCTTACAATTAAACTTGGCTAGGGATGTTAAGGATAACAGGAAGAGATTCTATAGGTACATTGCAAATAAAAGACAGGCTATGGACAAAGTGAGCCTTCCCCAGAACCTATCAGGAGAACTGGCTACCATGGATATGGAGAAGGTTGAGGTTCTTAATAACTTCTTTGCCTCAGTCTTCACTGGCAAATGCTCTGACCACACCACCCAAGTCTTGGAAGTGGACGGTGAGATTCAAGACCCTGGGCCCACTGCAGAAGAGGATCTGGTTCGAGATCATCTTAGGAACATGAATGTATACAAGTCCATGGGACCTGATGAAATCCATCCTCGGGTACTGAAGGAGCTGGCAGATGAAGTTGCTAAGCAACTGTCCATCATACTTGAAAAATCATGGCAGTCAGGTGAAGCTCCCAACGACTGGAAAAAGGGAATTATAATCCCCATTTTCAAGAAGGGGAAGATGGATGAGCCTGGGAACTACAGACCAGTCAGCCTCACCTCTGTGCCTGGCAAAATCTTGGAGTAGATTCTCCTGGAAGGCATGCTGAG
>JASSUY010022382.1:0-22243 GCA_032466535.1 Forpus xanthops
ATTCTTTAGTGTAAGGGTGGTGAGGCACTGGAATGGGTTGCCCAGGGAAGTTGTGAATGCTCCATCACTGGCGGTGTGCAAGGCCAGGTTGGAGATAGCCTTGGGTGACATGGTTTAGTGTGAGGTGTTCCTGCCCATGGCAGGGGGATTGGAACTAGATGATCTTAAGGTCCTTTCCAACCCTAATCATTCTATGATTCTATAAATATTGCAAATTACTCTACTGGTTCCAGACACATTTTAGAGGATGATAAAACAGGCAAGTTGAAGAGAAAGTGTGAGAAAGAGACAACAAATGGTTGAACATATGGACTTATATATAATACGTGGATTTATTTACAATAAAGAATAATCAAGGATTCAAAAGAGCAAAATCCTGTAAAGAGTTGCAGATATCACACATAATTAAGAAGTGAAAGTAGAGGAACATAAGATACACTTAAAAATTTTACTATTTTAGACAGAACGAGATTATAGAAGGGAAGAGTGACTGATTAGCTTAAACCATGACAGCAGCCCAGTGAAAACACTTATGTAGTTTTTCCAAAAGAACTTTTCTCTGTACTTCATCTTTGTAATATCAGAGGTGACTGATGGAGAATATAAATGCATGGAATGAACAAGGTGTGGAAGAGTTATTCTTGAATGTTGACAATGTTTTGAATCTGTAAATAATCCGCTTCACCAGTATGTTTCCCCTGACAACTCTGAAATTTTATGCATTATGTGAAGAAGCTGGGCAGCTGTTAGAAAAAATCTAAACCACCCTCGACTTCATTCTATACTCCAGGTCATGCGACTGGTACTCCCGATGCTTTCAAAGAAACCTCTATATACAAACATCAACTCACAACTGTGTTTCTGGTACTGCGACACATGAAGTGTTAGGACAAGGATTTCATAAAAAAAAAATTTGTGATTACATTTATTACATGCCTTTGCTGTAAAGCATATATAATAATTAAGACACCATATATTAAGAAGTGCTACTTTCAGGTATAAATTCATTAGATGCAAACCATTAATTGTTTTGGGCTTTTTTTTTCCTTTATGAAACACTAAGGTAAAATTTTAGACAGATTATGATGCCTAACAGAGTACTATAGGAGAATTAGAGTTACCAACATCATGACAGGAAATGCGTCACCCAAATGCAATGTGAAAGGGTTAAGAGCTATTAAAAATACCACTTTCACTTTTCTTTTGATTTTTGGATTCTCTTTTTGGCTTTTTTACTTATGGCAATGTTACGCAATGTGTTTGTGGTGGTTTTGTTTCTTTTGTTTGTTTTAAATACTATTGTAAAGGCCAGACAAAATAAGCGAAATGTGTCTGGATCTCAATTCTGGAATGCACTCATCTGTCTTCAGGGGATCAATTACAGATGTGTTTAACTTTCATCATGGGAGAGTTAAGCATGTTCACCAGTGGAATGCATATGATGAAACTGAAGCAATAATGTTATGCATAGTACCCTATGTATTTTCAATAATGTAATCTTCGAGCTGAAAGGACTGTTACAGAAAATTTGTGTTTTGGTACAGAGCCGACCTCAGAGACGTTGCTCCATACTGTGCAGCCACATAGCCAAGGTACTCCTCAGTACTTCTTGATCTGGAGACCATAAGTGAAATATACATAAGTGTAAGTAAGTATATACAAAATCTGTGGGAATAGCCCATTTACAGTAACTTTCTCCTTTGTGAATTCAAAATTCCAGTTTAATATTTTAGTGGTAAGCAACCTCGAGTTCTTGAAATATCTGTGACTTCCAAAAAAAAGTATAATTTATCTTCCTCTCTCACTTCTCTTAAATGTGGTAATATCTGCAAATCCATACTCAGGATCGATTGAGTGGGATACAAGGAAAAAAAAAAGTCAACTTCAGCAAGTAGAGGAGCTTAATGGAGTGATCTATCTTTATTCCTAACACCTTTCCAACTTTTTTTGGCAGCTGACTATTGTTTTCTATACAAAATGTGAATCCTTCATTCCACACTTTTCAGGCCTCCCTTATTTATTTTGCTTTTATTTTATTCCAAATTCACTCCATGAACCACCAAACTAATTCACTTGTTCCTCCTCTCCTTTGAAGCACATACCTTGCCACTGAGCAGTGCCCGCAGTATGATATACCTGTGAAACTTAAGTAGGACCTTAAGCAGATATAGGCATGCCTGCTTCTAGCACATTGCAAGAGGAGAACCTCCAGCTTTACTTCTGACAAAAGAAGGAGTCCCTGCTGAATTCCAAATTCAAGATCTCACAGATTACACAGATTACATTCTCTTATGGCCTGTAGTACCCTCCACTGAGTACTACACTGCCAAGTCTACTATCAAAAAGTGCAGGAAAACTGAGGAAGAAGGAGACAGTAAGTTACTGCTAAAACGTAAGACTTCAGGATTTTAGCAGACACAATTTTAGAAATTCCTCCAATTTGCACTCAGAGGAGTATCAAAATCTCATAACTTGCTGTCATGTTTCCTCAGCCTCATCCATCCAGACTGTACCTTGGACTGCTTCTTGCAAGATACCCAAATGGCAAGTTTCTATAATCACTGAAACTTAAAACAATCCACAAAGCAACATATCTATGGTTATATATGTGTAACACTGTGAATACATACATCTATCAACAAAACAAATGTATAGTAGTGGGTTTTTTTTTTTCCTTTTAAGAACAAAAATGCCCATGGATCTCTGTAGTTCTGGAAGCAATTCACATGGGAATTTTGCATTCAAAATCTTTGCGTTTTGACTTGCATGAGGAACAGCAGATAGGGGATGAAAAAGGTCTTAGGCTTGAACCACACAGAGCAATTAACGGGCCTACTCGTTTGCTTAATTTAAGCATCTGCTTAATTTTCTGAACTCTCTATGCCATAGAAGAGTTTGCGTAAAAATTCTAGTGGGTTTCAGATGCAAAGTTTAGAGGTAGTAAACAATCTCAGTAACTGAAAGCAAAAAGTTACACTTAATTTTTAAACACAGTATCTCATGCAATCCAGATAAAACAGAACTGTAGAACAGCACATTGTGTTTTCACTTGCCTGCAATGTCTTGGAGATCAGAGCATGTAACCAATTGCATTTCCAATACTTTTGCTTTTTCCTTTTAATTACAGTCAAATCTCAATTAAGATCTGCAACCCAGATCCATGAATATTATAAAGCAACTGCACTATAGATGCTGAGACACACAAAATACCTTCCCATGAGCTACTGTCTGGAATCAGAAGTTCACCCTTGGTGCCACAAAGGCTGAGATCATTACAACCTACATCTCTGAACTGTACTGTCAGCTACAACACTCTGCCCTGCCCAGCATATAAAGATGCGATAAAAGCCCATTGTATGTTTTTACTCCCTTTTTTTTCCTTCTCCTTTTTTTTAATCACGCTTTCTGATTAATCACTTCCAAACTTTTCTGTCCTTAACCAAAGTAGCAGTCCTGGTATGTCACTCTACTGCACTCGTGGAATAGACAACCTCCTTAAAAGTGCATGTGGTCACATTGAACCCCTGGGTTCAGTGCTCAGCCTCTGTTTGGGGAGTAAAATGTACATAAGAATGCTCTAAAGGTAAGGCAAATATCAGAGCCAGAATAAGTGTTGCCCTTCTTACTGAAAGTGCATGATGCCAGACCACTGCTAATCTCATACAAAACCAGAATGCTGGTCTTACATTGAAGTATTTGCACTTTTCATTGAGGAAAACTGCTTTACTGATTTATGGTTGGTTGTAATAACGATTGTACCGTAAGTGTATAAAATAGTCTCATATTTTTCTAAACATTAAAATGTGTAACAGAAAAGGGTATTTAAGTTGCTATTTGTAGTCAACACACCAATCAGTGGGACATGGCCTGTGATACACATTCGGCACAAAATGTTTGTTTTACTCATTCATGTGAACTGTTTCCACTATGATTCCAGCATGAATAGAAAAGCCTGCTCTAGAACAAGATCCTCTACTCAGCTGTGCTTGATGGAGATGATGTAAGGGGCACTACTGCCAAGTGTTGTGTTCATACTTTTCATCTTTCTATAACACAGGACATTTTCAGTTCTTTATGTGCATATATATACACATATACAGAATGGATATTAAATTGTAGAAGATATTTGTGAGCACTATTACGGAACAAAGTCAGACAACAGGAAACAGAAAACTCCACATGAACTTGCTAAAAGCTATATTACAGAAAAAAATAAAAACTTCATTTTGGCATTCACATAAATTCACATCCTGATACAGAGCAGTAATATACCCCCATTTCTTCTCTGGTGATCACGCTGTCACACAGAGTTCTGGCATCCCAGCATCAGATAGAAACAGATTATGGAAAATGAGAAGACAAAAAGTACAAATCTTAAGGAGTAAATAGTGAAGATTAAAACAAAAAATAATATTCCTAACTATTTGGGAAACTAATTATCAAAACTTTAACAATAAAAAAGTGTGTGTTTTTTTTTTAAATAACAAAGACGTATAAAGAGAAGTATTCATATGAAAATGAGCAGGTAAGAATTATAAGATACTACCATGAAGAAATTCAACATTCTGGAAGCTGAGAACATTAGAAAATAATAAGAGAATATTAGAAAAAAAGTAGCCAGACAACACACTTCTGAATATATTGATCTCTCCAATCATGCTCAAGAACCATCTAATAAATATTACCTTTTATTTACTTTTGTTTTCAGTTGAAGTTTAATCTGCAAGGCCCAAACCAGAAACAGTGGCTAGAAAGAGATGCTTAAAACTTACAGTATGCCCTGCATCTGTTCAGGAAGCAGTAGGAAGCTGTCATGCTCATTCTCATAATGCAAAGAACTTGCAAATACACAATGGGCAAGTTTAACTTTCTTTCGGGTAACAGAAAGGAAAGGAAAACAACCTCTGTAATACCCTCTGCAGGACTGCAGCCCTCCTTGTCTGTTCTTAGGCAACAGAAAAGAGTAGTTAAACAGGCACCATATAATATGACGGATTCTTATCCTTAATAAACAATAAATTACTTGCACTTACGCAAAATCAGTTAAGTGAAGACTGAAAAACAAAGACCAAAGTGCAACATCAAATTTATATTCCATAGAAAGACTGAAATGCTAAGGATTATACCTTTGTGCAACAAAGATTTTAGATGGTGGCAGGTGGAGAGAAGCACATTAAAAGAGTACACAGGCTGTTACTCCATATGTGTTTGCAGGACTAGAATAAATGATTTTAATCTATGAAACATCTGGGGCTAAAAATCCAATTTGTACCTTTTCTTTTTTAATGGAATGGTTTTAAAGTGCCTAGCACAGCTCTTACAATATAAATCTGCACAAAACTAACAGTACAGGTCTATCCTTTAGGCTTTTTCTAGTAGTATAAAATATGCAAAATCCTACCAGGCCATATTGCCATGGGCTGTGTTGTCAAGGTGACAGAGTAGCTCCAGGGTTTGAGTGTTGCTTGATGAATCATCAGGGGATTCATGACTGCCTGATTCCAATTCCTTCGGCATCCTCCAAACAGCAGCACATGTCATGACTTTACTGTCTGAAGCTAAGCAACAGAGAATAATGTCAACAGATCATTGTATGGGAGATATATTTTGTATACAGCGTATCAACATTTACACAAATCTATAAGCAATGCACATCTCCTGTTTAAAACACTTCAAAACATTATACCTAGATGAATTCAAAGAATGTAGAATGTGGATAAGAATACACACCTCAGGTTACCAGTCAAGCCACTGCAAAACTCATAATTAGCACACATTTAGTGTGCTTTCCCTTTTTAAAGGCAAAATTCAGGGCTCATGAAAACGTAATCTTTTGGGAGGCAAGTTTTCCAAGCTTCATTACGCATATTGATGTTAATGAAAATGACCAACAGGTTTCATTTCTTGAGCTATTCACAGTAAGTATTCAGACATCATTTTCACATTTTCCTTTTCAGGACTATCTTCAGTTGAATCTACAGCATTATGACATACCCTTTACTAACAATAACTGGCTAGTAATATGGCATGTTTTCCATGTTAAGTATACATCTCTAATTCCAGCAAATAAAAGCAGCTTCCAAAAGAAAAACTGAACTTACACACATATAGCAAAATTTTACAATCCATGATGAACACACCAACTGTAGATTGAGGAGAAAATACCATATCGTCTATGCACATATGGCATTGCCCATCACCCAGTATAGCAATTTGTAGCAGTGCAAAATAGGAGAAGACCAGAGCAGCACTGCATATGCTCATGCTGTTCCAGCCTCTGGTCCAGGGTCTGCAGAAAACAAATAGGTTAGTACTATCCACTACAGCAGGAATAAAGAAACCAGCCACAGCTATGTTAAGCAAAAGCAGGGGAAGCGACTACCTGCTAGAGGATGTGCTAAACATGAAGTCCAGAGGGTAAGCAGCAAAGAACAAAATGTTTTATGTTCTTGGTCATTTTGCATGCCTTTCTTTCACAGCTCTTTCTACAAGTATATTTTAGCTGATTTTAGTGCCAAGTGCCTGATCACAGAGCCATGAGCATACATGATCAACTCGTAACAGTTGAAACGAAAACAGGAACAATTTTCATGAAGTGATTTTAAGAGAAGGACTATAACTCTGAAAAAGGCCTTCTCCAGCTAAAATTATATTAAAAGGCTAAAAATATCTTTATCATAAAGGCTGTGAATCTGGATATTCTATAGGGGGGAAAAAAAAAAAAAAAGCACCCAAACAATAGAAAATAGGATAAAAAGCAATTGATGGGTAGTAAATAACCCCAAAATGCAAGAATGCACACATTTAAAGAGTGGCAAAATGAAATAAAAATCATAAGCAGCTAGGTCAAGCAGTAAGAGAAAAAGGCCACTTCTGTGAGAAGGAAACGGGCAGGAGGTGGACTTTAAATTCAAGCATGGAATTCAGAACACACAAGCACTGGGTATTTGATAGACTGTACTAAATACAAAATATAGGTATGATGCACATAACTACAATTTGGCATATACAACTTAACTACAGTACCAGGAGACCATGCATCTAAAGATGATGGACAGTTCCTTACTTCTTAACATTTAACCGATTTTTTACTAATTGTAGTCCATACTAACTAAATGGCTATTTCCAAATCATTTGAGGCAAATCCCTTACGTTAAATCCATGTGCCACTGAACAAAGAGGAAGATGCAACAATTAATGGCTGCCTCTAGCGAAGGGCAAAGCAACATGCAGCATGCGCTATACACCATACAAATAATAAATAAACTGAAAATGCAATATAGTTAAAAATCTATCCAGTGTTCTACCTCAATACTCAGTGTGTGACAGACCATTAAAGAACACCACAGTGAAGTTTCTGATAGATTATGATTACTGTATCATACATACAAAGCATTAGCTTTTCTACTAATAACAAGACCTGCATGGAGAATCACAAAGGCAAATAGTAGAAAAAAAACCCTACATATTTCTCAAGCCATCCTTCCTCTCAGCACAGCACCACAAGACTTAAGACAGCCTTGAAATGTCATAAAGAAGTTCAATGGTCAGGAAGTTGAGATTTTAGAAGAAGTAGCTGACACAACACATTTTTGAATACACCGATACATGTAATCTTGTCCAAGAATTGCTTAATAAATATGACCTCCTATTTACTTTCTTTTTTAGTTGAAATTTAATCTACAAGGCTCAAACTAGAAATCAGTAGCTAGAAATAGATGCTTAAAACTTACAGTACAATGCATGACAATTTAAAAATCAACTGTATTAACTATCACTTGTAAAGTCTACTTTTTCATTTACTAGATAGCTAATGAATAAAAATTTTAATGCAGACATTTTTAAAAAAATTAGACTGATCTTAAGTTATATCAAAAGGGAACAATACTTAAAGTTACTCTTACTAGAATATATTTAAGTATAATGAGATTATGATGGATACCTTACACAGCAGGTATCTGAACACAGAAACCAAAGAGACCCTTTCCACTCTTATGTGAGACACTTACAGCAATATCCAACACTGATGTTGCATTATCTTTGTTCAGATTCAGTTCAGAGTTGTCACATTTCAGTTACACAAATCTGATGTGCTATTCCACAGGGTTTTTTTGGTGTTTCTTTTTGTTGTTGTTGTTTTTGTGTGCGTGGTTTTTTTGTTTTTTTTTTTTTTTGTTGTTGTTGTGGGTTTTTTTTTTTGGTTGTTTGCTTTGTTTTTTTGTTTTTTTTTCTCCCCTTAAAATTCTCTGATAATTGTGAAACGGACAGTATAACTTTCATGATCACCTCCCACTGCATATTCTGACAGATTGACATTTCTCGGACTACAGCAGATCATATTCATATGGTTTCAACTTTTCCTGCCAGTGGAAGCATGCTCCCAAAATTATATCAGACACTGTAGTTGCTAAAATATGGACTGAATGTATGAACATTTGGTTGCCCTGCATCTGTTCAGAAAGCAGTGGGAACCTATCATATACATATCCATAATGCAAAACTCTTGCAAATACACAATGGGCAAGTTTAACTTTCTCTCAAGTAACAAAAAGGAAAGAAAAAAAATCTCAGTAATGCCCTCTGCAGGACTGCAGCTCTCCTTGTCTGTTCTTAGGCAACAGAATAGTTAAACAAGCACCGTATATAATGACGGATGATTATCCTTGTCATGGGTTCAGCAGCAGCAGTCATTTTTCTCCTTCTTAGTAGCTGGTGCACTGCTGTGTTTTTGACTTTGGGCCTGGGAGCAGCGCTGATAACACCAGTGTTTTCAGTTACTGCTTGGTAATGTTTAGGCTGGCCAAGGACTTCCTGAGTTTCATGCTCTGCCTGGGAGGAGAGGAAGCCAGGAGGAAGCAGAGACAGGACACCTGACCCAAACTGACCAAACAGGTATTCCATACCACAGCACGTCATGCCCAGGATGTAAAAATGGAGAGCAGAGACCTGGAAGGGTGGGGGTGCAGCGCTTGGTCAGGCTGGGTATAGTTGATGAGCTGTTGTATTCTTTCCTTGTATTTGCCTTGACATTATTATTATTGGTGGTAGCAGCAGTGGTTTGTGTTATACCATAGTTATTAAACTGTTCTTATCTCAACCTGTGGGAGTTGCATTCTTTCAAGTTTCATCCCCATCCCCCGGGGACTGGGGGAAGAAAGAGAGGGGAGTGAGTGAGTAAAACCACGAGGGCCTTAAACCACAACATCCTTAACAAACAATAAATCACTTGCACTTACGCAAAATCAGTTAAGTGAAGACTGAAAAACAAAGACCAAAGTGCAACAACAAATCTATATTCCATAAAAAAGATTGAAATGCTAAAGATTATACCTGTGTGCAACAAAGATACTAGATGGGGGCAGGTGGAGAGAAACCCACGCTCAAGCCATCTTTTCTCTTGGCAGAGAACCACAAGTCTTTATAATGCCTGGAAAAGGCAATTTAACTTTGTAGAACTGCAACATTTTGAAATTCTGATGGTGTGCTCCTATGAAGTAACTTTTAAAAAATGTTCAGTTTCTTGCACAATCAGATGTCCAGATTGAAGACCCCAAAACAACAAGCACTGGCTTGAAGATCGAGCAAGGCCAAAAGGAAAAAAGAAAAAAAAAAAAAACTAAAGAATCATAGAACAGTTTGGGTTTGAAGAGACATGAAAGACCCTCTAGTTCAAATTTCCCTATGACAGGCAGGGACAACTTCTACAAGACCACTTCCCTCTTCCCTTCATTGGTTTATCCCATGGTACTTTACCAAGCAGATGCGTAAATAGGCCAAAGTCTGCTCTCCTGAAGTGCAGGGTAGTGAGTTTGCTGTGCACTCTCCTCACTGCCCTAAGGATCTGGAACATCACAATTTCATAGTCATTGCAGGCAAGGCTGCAGTATGAAGCTTTGCAATGTTAACCTCTGAGCTTCATTCACATTCTCCACCAGCCCCTCCTTGCTGGTGAGAACAAGCACCTCTCATCATTGGATTCTCAATCACTCTGATGAAGTTATCATCCATGCACTCCTGGAACTTCATGCATAGATTAGACCCTGCTGTGCTGTTTCTCCAGCAGATATCGAAATGGTAGATCCTGAGCCATAAACTCTTTGCCAGCTCCTCATCCATCCCAAGACAAAGTTCCATGCACTCCAGCTTGCCATTGGAGGGTGATAACCCATCCTTGTGTCCCGTGTGCCTTCCTGAAGAGCCTGTATCCTTCCATTCCAACACTCCAGTTACCAACACACCAGTCATCATATCTCCATGATGCCAGCAAGATATATCATGTATACATACTGAAACCCCCCTGAAACTTGGTGTCACTGAGGCTCCTAAAATTGTCAAAAGCCAGTAATTAAATAAATCTGCTTGAATTTTGAATGTGAAAATCAATTCTACGTATGTTCTGTGTTTGTTCTCAAATTATTACTACAGATGCTGCTGCAGGGAAAGATTGAAAGGTACCTTGACACGCCAGGCAGAAGATATTTGTTACAGTAGCGAAAACTAGTTACCAGTTTTCCAGATTTTGCAGGACTATCTATGCCACTCCTTGGAGCCCAGCATATTGTGCCCTCTCTGGAAAGCTGTTCAGCTGCTCTGATATGATGTGCATCTGATGCCATTTGCTCTTTGAGAATGCAACAGAAGCTAATCATTTTGAAATGTAACTTGACCACATTAGATTTCTGTATTAATGGCTGTTATTATGTTGTATGGTAGGCAATTATTTTTTATATTAAATTTTTATCATTAAAAAGATTGCTGTAAGTCTTGTATATTAGCACATACCTTGAAAATACAATTCTAAAATTAAGGATGCCTATCAAACTTACTAGGGATCCCAACAGCACAGTAGTCATTCATTCTTTCTCAAATTGTGGAATTAGTTATTTTCTTCTGTCCACACTTACAGATAGAGAAATTAAAAAATACCTACTTTTTTTTTAACTGAGAAATGCTCAGTGAGATCTGAAGCACAGGAGGGCACAGAATTTCACATGTAGAATTTTGTTCCATTCCATGCCTGTTTCACTTCATCAAGATTAGCGGTGAAGGATAAAATTCACTGTGTATCAGAATCGAATAACACCAAAAGCTGACACATACAACTCCTTAACACTCAGCACAGACATTTTCCTCTCCTTTCAGCTGGTTTTCAAGATGCCCACAGAAAATGACAGACTGCTTTCCAGCAGCTGAATGACCGTCTATCATGAACAACTGTACGTGCATCGCAAATCTTCAGATTCTAATTTTAACTTTTGAATGAATTATGGAATTAGATACATGGCTGAAATCTTCAGAGCAGACTTGATTCAGAGCGCTATTAATGTCTCCTTTCACTTTTTATGTACTTATCTAAAGTTCTGACACTTTATTAATTCCCAGATGTGTGAAACCAAAGCAGAATTGCCATGGCCTCCTACAGAAGTAATTTTAGATATGGCTAGCCTCAAGGAAGGCTTAATTTCCTTTTATATAAGGATTTTTTTTGAAAGATACCATTTTCTCCCTGGTAAAAGAGAAGACAAATGCTACTGCTGAGTGAATGTGTCACTCATGGCAGACGAAGTGGAGCCTTCCTGTGTGTCACAATTCCCCTTAATCAAATAGCCACTAACAAATCTACATGTATCCACAGACAGAAGATAACTCTCATTGCATAGAAACCCAACTCCCACATCATGGCTGAATGACAAACTTGCTAGCAGTGTATGGTATTTCTGGAGTTACTTGTATAGTCTTATTTCTCCAGTGATATTACAATTTTATTACTAGGTAATTTCACTACAATCATTGCAATACCACTGCCTACCTAGAATACCTACAGGCAAAGAGAAACTCCAGATTTTCCCATCTTTTACTACCTTCTCATGATCCTACTGCACATACACATACAAAACCACATGGTAGATGTAGAGAGCTAGATGTACTATTCCAAGTACTGTTCCCCAAGTTCATTAATACTATCTCCTGAGTAGAGAATACCATTTGCTACAATGATTGGACAGTTTCATCTACCTGATTCTGCTGAAATGACATCGGTTTATAAACAAGCAAACCAGAATTCAAGAAATAAGCAAATAATCCCACATTTTGACAGCACAGATTTAGGAAGGAACTACGCATGATGCTGGCAGCAATGAGGGTGCAGTAACCAACTACAGAAACTTTGGTGAGTTCAGACAAAGCCTAAGAGAGCTAAGCACAGCTACAGAGCTCAACACCATCTTTAGATGCCTACTTTACAAGATGAGCAAGTGAGAAAGCTCTCTGCATGCAGAGCGTGCAATTTGCAAAGGGTCACAACTTGGTCAAATCAATACCAATTTTCACTGCAGCACTCAAAAGGACTTCTCAATGAGGGCTATTTCCATGACAATTTTCAGCTTTCTACTACCAGCTGTTCCAACACTGAAAAAAAAGTAAAAGTTGCAGACAGGTGAAGCATCCTGTTTATCTTCCTTCACACACTGTACCCCTTGGAGAGTTGCTCCAACTTAGTCACATCTGAGAAAGGAATAAGCCTCAGGGAAAAAAAAAAAAACAAAAACTGCTCAAAAAGTAAACACAACAAAGTTATTAATGAGAATTTGAAAAGAAACACACATAACGTTAACTATAAGCACTCGATACTCCTTTATAGTTACGCCACACACAAGAGATCAATTCACTCTACCGTTGCTGCTGGAATGCAGTAACCAGCACACATTCCTTAACAACTACACAATCATTTTGGAATTAGGTGCGTCTATAAGAACACAGACTGCTGATTCCAGATGGAATGCATTTGCTTAGGACAAAAGAAAAAAAGACAACAACAACAAACCACTCCTGACTTCCTGGTAGATTACTTTTTGTTTACAAATTTGCAGATTTTTAAGGTAGAGGAATTGTCCACCCACTTCACACAACCCTTGACTTTGCTTCAGCTGTCCATACAGTTAAAGACTCACATAATGAGAGAAGTGAGCTCCATCACATCTGCAGATTTAGGGAGAAGGACCTAAACTTTTAAGTCATTCAGAATTACTGCAAAGATTCCTTAAAAAAAAATGCTACGGACTGCAAAATTACAAAGAACTCAACTGAACAATCATATTTATACAAACTCTTTGAGTGACACTCATTAAAGAAAATAAACTGTAACAGCTTTAAAAAGCATAGTACATGCAACCCCAATAAACACACTAAGAAACCAACTGAAACCTGGAACACTGATACAATAAATCAGAACAGATGCACAAGAAAGACCCAGTCTAGTTTGTCACTGTAGAGATTAAGTGTTCTCAATTAGACCTCTGTTTGGTTTTATAATCTTGAGAACAAACTTGCCATGTTGGAGTTGTAGGTGATTTTCTAATTGAAAAGAACCCAGTAATTTCTTTGGTTTTTTTACACTGAATTCCTTCAAGAAAATTCTCCCTCCCCAAATATATTTTTTAAGGAAGCTAGGGAAAGAAACTATCTTACTTAACAGCTTGATGGTTTGAGTTTTAACACACACAGAAGAGAAAGAGGCAAAAAAACCCATCTGAAAGTGGAGAAATGTATTACTAAAATATTAAATAGAAAACAGAAAGATAGGTATGGAATATAAAAAAAAAAATCCTCAGAGGAAGTAAGGATGCCAATCAATACTCTGAAGTTTCACCAAACAAAAGGTCTGAGTACACACAGAAACCCACTCATCAGCTCCATTTGCCTTCCTCTTTCAGGTGTGGATTGAGGCACACCCAGAAATCGGTAGAAGTCAGTGCTATCACTTATACATGTTATGCTGGCTACCAGTTCATGCACTGGAGTAGTTTCTCCAAAAGTGAAGTTAGGATCTTTTACAGGCAACAAATAGACATGTTAGAAAAATAAAGGAGAAAATTCTTTTAAGATGAGTGATTAAAAACAAGTAAATCATTATTATTTGATAACAAAATTTAAAATAAGGTTTTAAGAAACTAACCCTCCTCTAAGTGAAGTTTTGAGTAGGTGTTGCCATAAAAAGAAAAATGTAAGAATAGAGATAAATGGACACGTAAGAAATACTACCACTTGCTTCTCTCACCCCCCATGCAACAGACTGAAGTGGATGTTGATGCCAATTAAACAGGTCCGCATCAGCCAGCATTACAGCTCACTGCTGTTCAATCATCTTCTGGCGCCACTTGCTGAATAAAACCTATCACACCACTGAAGCATGCTTTGACATACAGAACAACTGCAGTCTTGTCCTGTCAGAAGCTCACAGCAGTCACCCAAAGCAGACCAGATCCTGCTCTGTCCAGCACTCCCTAATTATAGAATTTTATAAAGCATTAACTGTTGTGCTCAATCATTCTTTATGATCTTTCTGAACTAAACACATGTGATAAATCAGCCTTGATTCTTTTTCCTTCTCCCAAAATTCCAGCTGGCTATTGCTAGTCTCCTATTTGCTTTTTGAATAATTTCTAAACACATTTTGTACCTACATTAGTAATTCAGTATTTTCAAATTTATTTTCTTAAATCAATAGCTATACACATCATATGGTAGTATCTACAGGAACCATGTTTTCTTTCTACTTTCTGCTGTCATTCTACTTCATTCCCCTGTGTTTAACCTTGAAACCTGAATGACAATGCTTCCTACATCACTGCCTGCAGACACTCACACCAAAGCTGGAGGAGCTGAAGTATCAGTGCCTGACAGGTTTTGCTCTTTGATCAGCTCAGGTGGTGCAAAGCCAGCTGGCTGCAGCTATTCTGTTGCCCAGGGAACAACAACTGAAGTGTATACTTCCTAAATCTGCACAGGAGGCCATTCTGCAGCACTGCCATAGCAGCTCTTGCTGTGCAAGGCTGAAGTGGTGAAGCTGCTATAGCTACAGCCCAGCTGGTGCCCATTAATGCTCTCTGTATGACAGGAACAAGCAGCTAGTCTTCAGAAGCCTCTTTCTTTCCATTGACAGTTATCACTCTTCCTTATCAATCAATGTAAACATCCTCTCCTAGTTTAATAAAATGAAGAAATAAAAACCAAAGGATTCAAGTATGCATCTTTTATCTTTTTAAAAAATAACAACCTTCTAGCCTTTTTAATCAATTCATAAAAAGACAAACCGCATTCTACATAATAGACAACATATCTTTCACAGAAAAAGAGAGGGGGAAGGAGGGAGAATAACACACCATTCTTTTTTTGGGTTAAGAATTTCATCGTTTGTGCTAAAAGCCTCTGAAGTCTTTGATTTTAAATTTTTCTGAAATACATGGGGTGAGATATATGTAGGAATAAAGAGCTGGAGGTAGTTTAATGTTTCTTTCCATTGCTTAGATGCACACTTTAGCTATCAAAAGACAGCCTTTGATTTTTAAAGAATACAAACATGGAAACAGGGTAGAAGCCGAACATAATACAGCAGCTCACCCTGTATCCTAATATAAGTATGTTTGTAAATAGAGCTGAAAGTAGAAATAATTACTAGAAAAAGAGTAATATGCAACAGTCCAGACATTCATACACAGGACATCTGCCATACTTTGCTGCTGTCTCATTATTCCAACCTGTGCAAAGCACTGTATAAATGGCAGCCTTCTTGTTACCATGTAGATCACAGGTGATCATAAGTTCACATTTATTGCACACCGGTACACCACAGGCAGCAGCTTAGGTCTCTAGACAACAGGCTCGCATGTTTGGATTGTGTAAACAGATGTCTTAAGGAGGTTTTAAAAACCTCACATACTGGACAGTAACGCAAAGAGAACAATCTAAGAGCGTGCAAAGGTGTGTGGAGTATGACACAGAGAGACAGGTAAACCCATCATATTGTATGGAAACAGGAGACAGAACCCACAGAGAACAGGCAGTCAGGAGGCTGAAATACAGGAGCAGGCATAAATTGCACGATTTTTATTTTTCTTTTCAACAGTCTGATGTCTCTTATGCTATCCAGCAGTGACCTGAGACAATGTTCCAGCACATACTTTTTTGGGGGGGTATGCTCTGCAGATATACACCTAGTTGAGACAACTCGAAATTTACTTACTTCATTTCTGGAACTCTGCCATATGAAGACAGCCCGAGTGAAGAACTGCAGTCATCGCTATATTGATGAACTGAACTTTGCTCTGCAGGCAGACTCTGACTGCAACACTGTAAAAGCTGCTCAGCTGCACAAATAGGTATGCTTTCTTTCTGACACTTCACATGACCAAATCTTGTAAGTCACAACAGTAACTTACAGCTTGTTTTATACCTCAGATATATCTCCCTAGGTATTTTAACAACACAGGAAATAACAGAGAAACTAGGACTCACTACATGCTTTCCTTCATTTGTGATAATCTTCCTGCTATTGTCACCACCAGGACATCATATCTGCAAGAGCGGGAGCCATAAAATCAGCTAGGTATCAGCTGGTCATATAAAAAGCATTGTGAGATTTAACCCTCTGCTGAAGAGAGGTGCACAATACACCAATAAAAGTTAATGAACCATATTTACATGCTAGCTTCCATCATCACTAAGGCCAGCGAACGTGAACGCCATTATCAATGTTGGAGAATAAACAAGATATGCTACAGACATGCATACACCTGCAGAGCTACGATTTAACTGGCATCACAGATGTGGTAGGATGGCTCCTATGATTGGAGCATGGGAATGGAAGGATACAGGCTTTTCAGAAAGGACATGCAGGGGGAGAAGAGGATAGGGATATCAACCTCTACGTTCATAACCACTGGAGTGCATAGAGCTCTTCTTAAGGATGGATGAGGAGCTGATCAAGAGCTTATAGGTCAGGATTAAAAGGAAGGGCAGGGACATGTGACATTATAGTGGGGGTCTGGTACAAGCCACTTGACCTGGAAAACTGAGTGGATAATGCCCGTTATACAAACAGGAATGGCCTCATGCTCACAAGGCCTGGTCCTCATGAGGGCTGTAGCACCTCTCCTATGAAGACAGGCTGAGAGTTTGGTTTCTTCAGTTTGAAGAGGAGAGACCTTCTAACAGCCTTCCAGTACCTAAAAGGGGCCTGCAAGAAAACTGGAGAGGGACTTTTACCAGGGCATGTAGTGACAAGACAAGGAGGAATGGCTTTAAACTGAAAGAGGGTAGATTTATTAAATATTAGGAAGAAAGTCTTTCCTGTGAGGGCAGTGAGACTCTGGCACTGGCTGCCTTTAGATGTCCCAGTCCTGGAAATGTTCAGGACAAGGTTGGATGGAGCTTTGAAAAACCTAGGAAGGTGTTGGTATTAGATGAACTTTAAGATTTCTTCCAACTCAAACGATTCCATGACTCTATGAACATTGATACTTTGACATGCACAATGAATGGCAAAGAGAAAGCAGGAGTCATACGGAGGCACACACCAACAGAGCCATGGCAGCTGTCAGTTACAGAGGGTTAGATGACAGCAATAGATTAAGGTTCCCACTAGATGTTTCATGAGGTACTAAAACACTATATCAAGTCAATGGCAACTGCAAACCACTTATCCCACTATTAAATCAGGCACCTTAGTAGACAGTTGTACATTCAGTGGTCTGCCTTAATAAACTTGAACATTTCCATGCTACTCCATAGGAATTCCAAAGACAAATATGACAACTTCACAGCTCATGGAAATCTACTTCAAACAGGACAAATGTCACTATATCCAACATAAGCAGTCTGTTTAGCTGCCTGAAGCCTGTTGGACCAAGTTCTAGCCACTACCTTGATTGGAACAGATAGGTTCACCACCCCTTATACTAACCTTTCACAGTCTCCACTTTATACTTTCCCCCAATAGAAAACCAGATGGGTGGCCACTATGGAAACACACAAACCTTCTTCCAGCAATATCTTGTGATTCAGAGCTTAGATCTCAGAGTCATAATCTGTTTGTATTTTTACAATATAAAGCCAATTTAGGTAGCTAACTTCCAGATGTGCTCACACATCCAGCATGAGTAATCAGTGTAAGAAAATAATTACAATTAATAGGGTATCATTTGATTTTTTATTCATGAAGCCAGTTACAAATACTACAATAAGAAAGCTAGTGTTAATAATACAAGAAAAATAAATTACTTATGTGTTTGGATTTGTTGTGTTTTGTTTGTTTGGTTGGTTGGTTTTTATCTTTGGGTTTTTTTTTGTTTTTTTTTACCTGAAATCCACCTACCTGACATCTCAAGATATCAGCACCTAGCACATCCAGAAAGTGCAGAGAAAGAAAAAGAATGTTGCCCTATACTAAATAGCCATTTTCTCAACTTGGGGCATTCAAACAATACATGTTGCTGCTAGTCATCTGCTAGTGACTATGCAGTTCCCCTCACCTGTTTACAGCTCAGAAGTCCTTATAGGAGATAAACTGATAGGCTCTCTTGTAATCAAACTCAAGTGGAAAAGGATGACATACAGCTCTTTCCTAAAAAGCCTGTTATCTAAGAAGAAAAAGTTAAAAAATAACCAAATAAAATCAAATCCTCAAAAAAATTGCTGGGCTTTTTTGAACCCTAAGCTATTCCACAGTCAAATCTCAGCTCAGGATGGGATACAATTTCTTTCCTAGTACTGAGCAAACACATTTCATATTTATCCCAAATGCAGAATCTACTAGGGTGTATGATCTGACTGGAATCAGAGAGGCGTGGCTTTTTAGGAGGGACAGATCAAGAAGGTGAAAAGAAAGAATTGTACTTTATGAACAACAGCAACTCGAGTGCATGGAGCTCTGTGGAGGGATGAGGGCCAATTGAGAGCTTACGGTTTAGTATTAGAAGGTAGAGCAATATGGCAACATTGCAGTTGGTGTCTGCTACAGTCTGGATGAAACAAAGGGTAACAGAACCTTTAGACAAGAAGAAGCAACTTCATATTCATAGGTCCTGGTCCTCCTGCAAGACTTGAACTTCAGTGTCTACTGGAAAAGAAATGCAGCAGGATACAGGCGATTTCCAAGTTCATTGATGATCATCAACACCAGTGATCAATAAGACAATGGGAAAGTGTTTCCGCTATACCTCAGTTACAGATATCAAAGAACTGGTCAGAGATGCGAAGGCTGGAGGAAGCCTACGCTACAAAGATCATAAAACGGAGGAGTTCATCTTGTTCCCCTACATGAAGGAATAAGGCAGATAGTAGAATCACACATCACTCTGGGCTTCAGGAAATCAGATTCTGGCCTGCTCAGAGAACAGCACTGAAGAATGCCATGGAAGATGGTCCTGGAGAGAAAGGGGATCCAGCAGAGCTCTCTTAAGAATCTGTCAAGTAAGTGACACTCTTTCAGCCTCTCCAGGTTTTCAAGGAAGATGGGATAATGCAAGCTAAAGCAGGCTATCTTTCCATGATAGAAAGAAAGGCCCAGAAAATGAAATGAAGGAAAAGTGAGATGACAAGATGCCTTCATGTTTACCAGAAGGAATTTGTATAGTATACTTGATTTCACTTACATGATTCAGGAATACCTCTGAAGTCTAGTACAAACAAGAGAAAAGTAAGCTCCTAAGTTAAACTTTTTTAACAAGCTATGACTAAACACATACGAGAAAGAGCTTATGCGTATCTAAAAATGTTATTCATTGCAACAATAGCATTGATTGGAGATGGAGAAAGAAACATTATCTTTCAGTTTATTATACTAGTTCAGTTCAATATTTGACAATTTTGAGTTAAAAAGCTATTTAAATTTGAAGGAGAAAAACCTTTTTTCTTGTTCTGAGCTAACAGGAAAAAAAGTGGGTGAGGAGAAAGAAACCTCCTAACGCTGAAGGATAGAGCTGCCTGATAATTCAAGTTCTTTTAACAGTGACAATTCTAATTCAGAAGCATTTTATCCATTTTCTGTATTTTAGAAGCATTCTTTTCAATTTCATGACCATCCTGCAATACTTCAATTTCAGTCATTTTCTCTCCTCCTTCTTCTTTCTGACAGTAGTTCTATTTTGCTTCATAGCACAAACGTTACAATTATCAGGATAATGGCTGTCAAATACAGATGAAATCCTAAATCAAGGGATAACAAGCATCTATGCTTCAAACTAATTATATTATATATGCTCTCGCAGTTCTTACACTTTTCGATATGTGTCTGCTCTTGCACACTGGCTGAGACACTACTGAGCTCGACTCCTACAGTAGTCTTACATCTTATGATTATAGCACAGATCTGAACAGCAATTAACATGGGAAAATTTCTCAAGCCATTCACCAATTCCATAGTGATTTTCCATCATACAGATCAGACAGTCAATCATTTCAGATAAAACTCCTAGAAAAACAACAGGTACAAGATACAAAGAGCATTAGAAGAACACCACACACATTTATTTCCTCACTCAAACTACAGGAATAAACTGTACATCTCACCACTACTGCTGAGAAGAACACTGAAGAATATTTAGAGAGATGCATTCAAATTCCTTCCCTGTTTTAATGGCTGCACCATGTCACACAGCTGGCTGTAGTAAAGACTTCCCTACACAGACGTTTTCACTACAGAAAAGTGAAACCAGTGAAGTCAGACTCACCCGCTGGCTTCAATACTAAAGAATTGAAAGCATCACCGCAGCATTCTTTCCAATACTCTTACTGATGAATTTTCTCAACAGGAGCTTTTTTTAATATGTAAGTTTACTGTGCAATAAGTGCAGTGCACCAGAGAGCCATAACTCACAGCAGATTTAATGTTTTAATTTAATGGATTCTATATGCAAACTTTATTTTCCCGCTCATCAAAACGTAACATCAGGTTTGTGTCCGTACACCTTTATGTTTTGGATGTACAAACCCGACATAATTATACTGAGTCTTCCTATCTACCACACAGTGGCATCTGTCGTGCTTGGAAAAAAAAAAAAAAAAAAAACAAAAAAAGAAAAACAAAACAAAATAAGACCAAGATGCGTGCTCGCACACGTGCCCGGCGGCATGTGTGAAGCTGCTTTCGCCAATCGTACTTTCTTTCGCCCTCTGGTGGCTTTGTTTGTCCCTACATGTAACGGAAGGGCAGAACATTTTTGGAGTTGAAAACCACATTTGCACTGGGAAAATAAATCGGTTTCATTGTATATTTCAATGGATTTGAATAAGAAATTCCTAAGAGAAGCTGGAAAAGCACAGAGATGACAGCAACCTAGACAATTATATGTTCAGCATTTAATTTCAAAATATTCTGGTAAAGGTTTCTAATCAACTTCAAGAGTGCTGCTTTCATTAGGCAGTCACTTTACAGCTAGACTACTTTTGTTGCAGTGCTAACAATCTGAATTGCCCATAATATTTAAAAACTCAAGACAGTCAGGTGAAGTCTCCAACAACAGGAAAAAGGGGAAAATAACCCCCATTTTCAAGAACGGAACTACAGACCAGTCAGCCTCACCTCTGCCTGGCAAAATCTTGGAGCAGATGCTCCTGGAAGGCATGCTAAGGCACATGAAAAACAACAAAGTGCTTGATGACAGCCAGCATGGCTTCACTAAGGGGAAATCCTGCCTGACCAATTTGGTGGCCCTCTACAATGGAGCTACAGAACTGATGGACAGGGGTAGAGTAGTTGACATCATCTACCTGAACTTGTGCAAAGCATTTGACACGGTCCTTCACAGCATCCTTGTTTCCAAGTTGAAGAGACATCAATTCGATAAATGGAATACTTGGCACATAAAGAACTGGCTGGATGGCAGCATGCAAAGAGTTGTGTTCAATGGTTCAGTGTCAAGCAGGAGACCAGTAATGAGGGGTGTCCCTCAGGGATCAGTATTGAGACCAGTCTTGTTCAATATCTTTGTCAGTGACATAGACAGTGAGATTGAGTGCGGCCTCAGCAAGTTTGCTGATGACACCAAGCTCTGTGGTTCAGTTGATATGCTGGAGGGAAGGAATGCCGTCCAGAGGAACCTTGACACACTTGTGAGGTGGGCTGATGCCGACCTGATGAAGTTTAACCATGCCAAGTGCAAGGACCTACACCTGAGTCAGAACAATCCCAGGCACAGCTACAAGTTGGGCAGGGAAGAGATTCAGAGCAATCCTGCAGAAAAGGACTTGGGGGTGTTGGTTGATGAGAAACTGAACACAAACCGGCAGTGTGTGCTTGCAGCCCAGAAAGCCAACCGTGTCCTGGGCTGCATCAAAAGGAATGTGACCAGCAGGTCGAAGGACGTGATCCTGACCCTCTGCTCTCGTGGGACCTCACTTGGAGTATTGTGTACAGTTCTGGTGTCCTCAACATAAAAAGGACATGGAACTGTTGGAACAAGTGCAG
>JASSUY010022383.1:0-21505 GCA_032466535.1 Forpus xanthops
AGTTTGGGTCAGGTGTCCTGTCTCTGCTTCTTCCTGGCTTCCCCTCCTCCCTGGCAGAGCATGAGACTCAGAAAGTCTTTGGTCAGAGTAAACGTTTGAGCAGTAACTAAAAACATTGGTGTTATCAGCGCTGTTCCCAGGCCAAAAGTCAAAAACACAGCACTGAGCTAGCTACCAAGAAGGAGAAAAAATGACTGCTACTGCTGAACCCAGGACAACATG
Organism: Forpus xanthops; assembly: GCA_032466535.1. Classification (NCBI taxonomy): domain Eukaryota; kingdom Metazoa; phylum Chordata; class Aves; order Psittaciformes; family Psittacidae; genus Forpus; species Forpus xanthops. The sequence continues at coordinate 223 of JASSUY010022383.1, forward strand.
TTTCAAAGAAAACATATCAAAACAGAGAGCTGATCCTGACTCAATTTGTCTTTGCTTCTTTTGAAAAAGAAATCTACTTAGTTTTGCATTTTTCCATATTTTGAGAAATACTTTCAAAATTTAATATAGTTTTTGTTCTTTTTACAGAGGAATTGTTGACCATCAGATTACTCTACAATCAGAAGGAGTCAAAATGATTCTTTCCTTTTTTCAGGTTCACAGCTGACTTGAATACTGAAATTATTTTAAAGAAGTTACAAAGTTATTGTGAGGAATACCAAGAAGCAAAGTTTACATCTTATATTATGGATATTATTTTGTTTTCAATTTAAAAACCTCCTACCAGCTTGGTACATTGATGATCCTTTGATCTTGCAAAACAGCAGGACAAACCCTTGGTACTAGTGTTGCTTTGGAGGAAGCTCTGAATTATCTTTTTATATCGAGAACAGCTTTTTTCATTTAAATCTATATGTGGTCACATACCCACGTAGGATACTTAATTCAATTTATCCACTTTTCATCTCTCTCCTATTAAGAAGAAGTCATTATCAGCAGGCTTTCAAGGATTTTACACATATCCTAGAGAAGTGATTGGTGTTATTACAACTGTAATTCCCCTGACTGATGTAAAAAATCTGCAACATTCAAACTGTATGTTTCCAAGTCCAACAATGAACACATACTTTCAATGCCTTACTATGTCACATATTTCTACTGCTTCTACCCAATTAACAAAAACAAATGCTTCTTCTTTGTGGAAGGTGTCACATTCTGGTTAGATTGGCTATACAGTCCCCAACTCCAGCCCCAGCCTCTCCTCCTCACATCATTATAAAAATACCTGTAGATGTTCAGCAAGCTGCAATATTAATGTGATTTCCAGAGCACTGCTTCCTCTATCCTTTGTAAAAGCTCCATGAATCTATCAGACATTCATTTAATTAAGAAAGAAACCGTAAGGTTGTATTACTTCTTTATTTTTCCCTCTTGTAAATAATAAACACATATTGTATGCTAGGAGTAAGATGGTTTAACTTCAGAAACAGTTATGAAATGTAGTTGAAGAACAGCTTGAGAAGAATCTTTAATTTAACATTTAATTTTGTTCTTCATTCTTGGGTGGCATGGTTTAGTGGGAGGTGTCTCTGCCCATGGCAGGGGGGTTGGAACTACATGATCTTAAGGTCCTTTCCAGCACTAACTATTCTATGATTCTATGATTCATTCACTTTATAAAAACTGGAGGGGTTTGAGTTTCTTTTCTTTTTTTTAAGAAATAAAATAGTTGTATAACGATTTTGGCAATACAATGCGTATTACTGACATCACACAACTTCCCTAGGGCAACCAGGAAACATTCAGATTAGATGTACAAACCTACACAGCACTGGGGACTGAGATTGGCTTTGTGGATGTGAGGATGTGGCTTCTTTGCTTTTCACAGAGGGAACCCACAGTTTGATCAAAAGCCTTTCTAAGTACATAGCTGACCTTGTTAAAGGTATATTTAGAAAAATATAACTTATTAATCTTATGATTCACTAAACATTAATGCCTCCAGAGGTGTAGCCATCTTCCCTGCATGGAGGAACAGATGTGCACCCATATAAAACATGTTTAAAATCTGTGGACACCACTTTCATCCCAGCAAGGGACCCCTGATGCTGACACTTGCCATGACACCCAGAGCTATCCCCAGACTAAGACACCGACATCAGCATCTGGAGCCATTGAGGAAAAAAAAAGCAAGCATAATATGGCACTATTTTGTTTTCTCTTTAACAATTAGATCTAAATTAATAATTATTAGACTTCTAAGATTTCTGCTACACTAACATCACATTCTTGGCTTTCCTCTATTAGCGTGCATTCACTTTGCCTGAAACCAAGACCTCCTTATGCATGTGAATAGAAATAAAAATACAGGTTTTTCTTCCAAAGGAGTTGCCAGTTTGTTGTTGACAATAAAGGGCAAAATTAAATCCTTTCAGCAACTTCAAATGTGCAAAATCTGAAAATCTTATTGTGGATGACACTTCCTTGCCTTAGTGTTTATGATGGACCTTGTTACCAGAATCATGCATTTTCTGTGGACATTTCCCAGCAAAATCTTTCAAAGAAAGGCTGGAAAGGAAAGCAAGAGAAGCAGGTAATGGAATGCATACTGGATGTTTTTCTAACTTCTCAAAGGTTCAAAATCACCTAATCTAAGAGGAGACTTTTCCACTTAATATTACCTGAATCAGCTCATTTCCCTCTGGTTTATTTTAAGGACCCCATCATAAAAGACACCAAATTGGTCAGGCAGGATTTCCCCTTAGTGAAGCCATGCTGGCTGTCACCAACCACCTCGTTGTTTTTCATGTGCCTCAGCATGCCTTCCAGGACAATCTGCTCCAAGATTTTGCCAGGCACAGAGGTGAGGCTGACTGGTCTGTAGTTCCCCAGCTCATCCATTTTCCCCTTCTTGAAAATGGGGGTTATATTTCCCTTTTTCCAGTCACTGGGAACTTCACCTGACTGCCATGATTTTTCAAATATGGTGGACAGTGGCTTAGCTACTTAATTTGCCAGCTCCTTCAGGACCCACAGATGGATTTCATCAGGTCCTATGGACTTGTATACGTTCAGGCTTTTAAGATGGCATCCCTGTAGATTGTTATCTTACTAATGTGTTTGAATAGATACTGCTCGGCTCAGATGCCTCTATGATGAGACCTCATTTGGAGTATTGCGTGCAGTTTTGGTGTCTTCAACATAAAAAGGACATGGAACTGTTGGAACAAGTGCAGAGGAGGGCCACGAGGGTGATCAGGGAACTGGAGCACCTCCTTTCTGAGGCAGGCTGAGAAAGTTGGGGGTGTTCAACCTGGAGAAGAGAAGGCTGCGTGGAAACCTCATAGCAGCCTTCCAGTATCTGAAAGGGTCCTATAGGGATGGTGGGGAGGGACTTTTCATGAGGGACTATAACGATAGGACAAGGGGTAATGGGTTCAAGCTTAAACAGGGAAAGTTTAGACTGGATGTGAGGAAGAGGTTCTTTACTGTAAGGGTGGTGAGGCAATGGAATGGGTTGCCCAGGGAAGTTGTGAATGTTCTATCGCTGGCGATGTTCAAGGCCGGGTTGAACATAGCCTTGGGTGGCATGGTTTAGTGGGAGATGTCCCTGCCCATGGCAGGGGGGTGGAAATAGATGTTCTTAAGATCCCTTTCTAACCCTTACTATTCTATTATTCTATGAATAGCACACAATTGTTAAAGCCAGAAAATGAACCATTTTTCTCATCACACTTACACAACCTCTAGTACAAGAACAAAAGGACAAATTGTGAAAAGAAAGAAGAAATCCTCAAGATCTTTCAAGAGACACTCAAGTTATCAGATCACTATAGTGAAATACTCTGTGATTGTCATATCCTCCAGCAGCCAGCACAAGCAGAAAGTGCCTTTACAAGGTCAAGAAGGTTAAACTCCTTGCATGTCATATATGTAAGCACTGCAGAGCTGAATGGAAACCCTGCTCCTCTGCACTGTGAACCTCATCCCTTCTTCTATGGCATGGAAACCCAGGGTCAGATGAACCTTGGATGGTCTGGCTGCGCTGCCTACTTTTAAAGGGAAAGGGCAACACCCACTTCAGAGTTTTAATTGTGGTAAACCAGCCCTAAGATCCCATCACTCACAGTAAAGCTGCCCCTTCTTCCATCCAGAGCTGTCTCTCTGCCACAACATGCCCTTGGATCATTCCATGAAGATTTGGATGCCAGGCATGTTCGACCTTGCCAGAGTTTCTGCAGTTTAAGTTAAAGGAAACCTTTTGTGGTTTAGATATATGGTATTTTTTAATATTTTGGACTGAGCATAGACTATGGCACCAGGGAGCCAGCGTAATGTTTTATCTGTGGAACGATTAGGGTATGAAAGCACATGCTGCATAAAGGAGATGTGCTCTTGTCTCATCTATTTTTTTTTTTTTTTTTTTTTTTTTTAATTTTCAATTCATAAAATGCTTTGAAAAAGAATTCCTAGTGAAGCAAAACACCCAAGGGGCATGCAAATCTGAACTGAGATACAGCTGCCACTGGATTTCATTCCACAGCTATTCCAATTCTAATTTATTATAAAACTGGATGTATAAAGATTATGATGGAGAAGGCACTGCAGATAAAGATTTTAAATTTGCTTGCTAAATACATGTTTAGCTATAGTGAAAATGTGATTTGGTCTTGCTGGGTGGTTACAGTCCTGAACTAACATTGACAACTAATTAGAAAAGCACTGCAGGACGTTATTATAATGAGTAGTTTTCCAAATCTGAAGTGTTCCAGATTGTTTCTATTAGGAGAAAAATTGAGGGCATCAAATGTATCCTTAAAGACATCCATAAACAAACTGAATTCCACCAAAGAGTAAAATTGAAGGGAAAAAAATCCCTGTTCACCTTCAATTCTAAGTCACCCTCAATCAGTCATCTTCTAGATTTTCCTTCTGCATTTTCCCCTTGTTTATGACACCCCTGATGCTCTCCCCACAGCTCATTCTGCATTGCTGCCCCAGGCATGATGGGGAGGGATCCCAATATCTCTAATCCTCTCCAAATATAAGCACTCTCCTTTGTATCTACTGGGATGAGGGGCTTCCTGGGCACCTGCTCTGTGTGCTGAGGGGGGCACAGCAGGGACCACACACAACTGAACACCAACACTCCAGCAACGTCTCAACTCCGGAAGTTTCATTTCTGTACAGCCCTGATGTCATTCCCATCCTTCTGCTGTGATAAAAATTCTCATTCTACTCTTTTGTCCAAGATCTGCTGCTGCTATTGCTGTCAGACAAGTATACCAAGAGTGTAAAACCAGTCTTGTAGCAAACTCAAACAGGAAAACCTATACACTTTAATGAGCAACAAAAATAACCTGAGCTATCACCTACACACCTCTACCCAAATATTTGTGAAATGCAACTTATTCAGTAGGGGTTTTCTAAGGTAAATCCTCTGCTATTTGAATATTCTGCAGTATTCATAGAATCATAGAATCATAGAATAGTAAGGGTTGGAAAGGACCTAAAGATCATGTAGTTCCAAACCTCCTGCCAGGGATAGGGACACCTCCCACTAAACCGTATCACCCAAGCCTATGTCTTACCCTGCCTTGAGCACCATCAGTGATGAAGCATTCACAACTTCCCTGGGCAGCGCATCCCATTGCAGTGCCTCACCACCCTTAGAGTAAAGAATTTCTTCCTCAGATCAAATCTAAACTTCCCTTGTTTAAGTTTGAAACCGTTACGCCTTGTCCAGGGTACGGTCGGCTTTCTGGGCTGTGAGTGCACAATGAAGCCAGCACATGGTCATCAACCAACACCCCAAGTCCTTCTCTTCAGGGCTGCTCTGAATCTCTTCTCTGCCCAACCTGTAGCTGTGCCTGGGATTGCCCCAACCCAGGTGTAGGACCTTGCACTTGGCTTGGGTAAACTTCATCAGGTTGGCATCAGCCCACCTCACAAGCATGTCAAGGTCCCTCTGGATGGCATTCCTTCCCTCCAATGTATCAAGCATACCACACAGCTTAGTGTCATTGCAAACTTGCTGAAGGCACACTCAATCCCACTGTCCATGTCACCAACAAAGATGTTGAACAAGACCAGTTCCAACACCGATCCCTGAGGGGCATCACTCATTACTGGTCTCCAGCTGGACATTGAGCACAACTCTTTGAGTGCGGCCATCCAGCCAGTTCTTTATCCACCGAGTGGTCCACTTATCAAATTGATGTCTCATCAGTTTAGAGACAAGGATGTAATGTGGGGCAGTGTCAAACACTTTGCACAAGTCCAAGTAGATGACATCACCTGCTCTACCCCTGTCCATTAGCTCTGTAACCCCATCATAGAAGGCCACCAGATTGATCAGGCAGGTTTTCCCCTTAGTGAAGCCATGCTGGCTGTCAGCAACCACCTTGTTGTTTTTCATGGGCCTCAGCATGCCTTCCAGGACAATCTGCTCCAAGATTTTGCCAGGCACAGATGCGAGGCTGACTGGTCTGTAGTTCCCCAGCTCAGCCATTTTCCCCTTCTTGAAAATGGGGTTATATTTCCCTTTTACCAGTCATTGGGAACTTCACCTTACTGCCATGATTTTTCAGATATGATTTACAGTGGCTTAGCAACTCCACTTGTCAGCTTCTTTAGGACTAATGCCAACTTCTCCTGAGCTGTAGGTATCTATTTTTCTAAACATTATTGTGTGACGGTATTAAACCAGGTGGATGTTACCAGATAGCTACAGCGAGAGTGTTGACTCACTGTAGGCACCACCATTTCCCCATGCCATTGAGCTTCTCCATCCCAAACCCACCCCACCAGACCTAGACCTCCACCTTCAGCTGTTATTCCCCTCCACGGGCAACATCACTAGTTTCCAAAACATTTGGATACCGCAGTTCCCATTTGTGTCCCTTTAGGGTGTGTGCAGGGTACAGCAGGTGCTGAGGCAGGTCCTTGGCTCCTGGAGATTATGGACAGTAGAAACGCATGTGGGCATCACAGGTGTACCCCAAGAACAGTACTAAGAGCAGCTCTTTCCAGCCTGGCATAACATTTTGGGGATGCTTAAAAGGTAGGATGCCATGAGCTGTTTCTCCTTGCTTCTGCTGACCAACAGGTTGGAAAATACAGAGCAAAGAGACAGGGAAAGGGACAAATCAATAACGCAAATTCATGGCAAAAAGTTATAAACCAAAATGAAGAAAACCAAAGCAACACAAACCAAAACCCACCCCCCAGACCTGTGTGCCTAGAAGCATGAGTCTTTTGAACAATGTCCTCTTCAGAATGTGGAGCTAGTCTAATGGGATCTCTATTGTCAGTTAATGTGTTAATGTTTTGGGAGCCTATGAGCACCTGCAAATTGTGCATCAGTGTCAGGGTTTTTTTTCCTATGGTCAAGAGACTATCCAACGATTTGTAATTCTGAGCTTTGGGGTAACCCAGGAGAGCAGATGTTGAGGGTCCCCCATCTCCTTTTCTGCCCAGGCATCATGCCACTGTCCTTTGTACCTGCAAGATAAATGAGCAGGGCCCAGAGGGCTTTGTCTTACCTCCTTTTATTATCTCTGCAGCTCCAATTCATAAGCATTTTCCACAAATTGCATTTAAAATGCATGAAATGTCACCATTTGTGCTTTTAACTGTCTCAGAGTGACTCTGTGACAGATGGGATGTATGAGACTCAATTAGATGTGTTGACCAAAAGTATTAATTGCTTTTTTCTGTTAATAAACAGGGCCTGTAGTCACATGTGGAAGTTATTTAAAGTTCACAGATTTCCAGCAGCATTTGCTAAGCTTGGTCCGACAATTTTCTGTTAAAATATTTATGCACCAGACTCTGTTTTGATTAGAAGCTGCACTCGCTGCTACATACCAGACAATTAAGCCATTAAGATAACCCATGCAGATAATGAGTATTACTCCAAAATGGCAGCAACAAGCTGCTGGCAGGAGCAGTGGCTGGGGATAGTCCTTAGCTGGAGCATGCTCCATTGCCATACCCAGTAGGATCACGCCGTCCTCAGCAAGCCCAAAAGCCATCTTTTTCTTGCTTCATTACGCCACAACAAATATTCTCAGTGTTAAAGCTGCATCTTTTATTATAGAAATCATCCCATGCATGCAAGGCCTGGTTTTCCTGGGCAAGGAAAATAGAAATACTTGGCAGACCTTCCTACATGTGACAGAAAGCTCTCACAAGCATAAGAGAAAATATGGTCCCACCTCATCTATGTCTGATATAAGCCAGAAAAGCATGAGAAACACATTGCAACCCACTGGAAGAATAGCACTTGTTCATAACTGAAATGTTAATCTCCATTTCCACACCACTGTTGGGTTTCTCATGACCAGTATGTTTATAGGAGGCTGAACTGGGTTAATTTTATGGATGGAGAAAGGAGGCAGAGAGTGAGACTCTCACCCAGCGATACACAGGACTGCCATAAGAAATGGCCTCAGGTTTCCTGTGGCCCAAAATAAGTTCTTGGCTCCCAGGCTGCTATTTTTCTTTGAAAAAGGGTGCATACACATGAAAGCACACAATTAGCTTGACAATTGTCATCAGGAGGCACCTCTCCAGGGACCATACTGAAGTAGCTGCCCCATACCTGGAAACCCTCAAGGTCAGGTTAGACAGGGCTCTGAGCAACCTGGTCTAGTGGAAGGTGTCCCTGCTGATTGCAACACAAGTGGACTAGACAGCCTTCAAAAGTACCTTCCAACTCAAACCATTCTGTGATTCTATGTATGAGCTCCTCCGACCATTTGAGCTAATTGCTTCCCTGTGCTTGGCATTGAAGCAGGACCCGGCTCCAGGGATAGGCAGTAACTCACCCATACCTTCAAGAAGAGGACTGGCAGCTATGTGAGCTACCCATTGCTAACTCAGTCAAACTGCCCCTTAGAACTGATCTTTTTTTAAGTACTTAATTCGCTCACTTTCCACAAGTAGTTATTAGCAGCATGTACAGTAAATTATTCTTCACGATTTTATTTGATGAGTATTTAATCACATGCAATTTTGGCATGGTAGCATTTAGCACTGCACAACCTATTGCCCATAGTCAACTATTTTCAAGCTACAAAAAATATCATCTCATCTTGACTTTTTTCCATCCATTTCACTAACAATGAGCAGCTATTACTGGAACATTAACATTAAACTATTTTGCCTTCAGTATCTGTCCCCATTGAGTCTATTTTCATTTTTTAATTGAATGAAAACTATTAAATTTCCATTTCTTTAATTCAAAACTGAAATTACTTCAAGAAAAACAGTGAATTGGTGAACTAAGGTTGAAAATTCATGTGGTGGCAAGTCACCTGAAAGGGAAGGAGGCCCATATTTAGATGCAGATAGTTCAACTTTCTCCAGTCCACCACACACTGTGACCATATCAAGTTGAAGGCACATATGTACTGGAAGGTCTTGTCACTAATGCATGAAAAAAGCACCAGAAGCAGTTCACCATTCTGCTTAGCAAACTTGGGTATAATGGTGAAAAATTATTTGGTTTCTTTTTTTTGTGAGAGCAGCCCTTCGCACATGCAGCATTATGGTTTGCCAGCATCAGAGCTGCAGGAGCACCAGCAGCTGTGGGAACTTCCTTACAACAGAAACATGGTGTCTTTGCAGGTCCTGGCTTGTTTGACTGAGCACATGTACTTCCTTATTATGACAGAGAAAAACAGGGAAGATAGAAAAGTGTCTACAGGACCCCAGAGACTGCTTCATGGGTTTGGAATTTATACCTTCAGGGAGCAGAGAACTTTGCTTTCCTAAAACATATTATTTTCTGTGAACACAGCAGATGTCATGACCAGTTATAGAATCATAGAATCATAGGCTGGAAAGAAACTTAAGATGATCTAGTTCCAGTCCCCCTGCCATGGGCACGCATGGGTATGTTCAACCTGGCCTTGAACACCACCAGGGATTGAGTTTTCACAACTTCCCTGGGCTACCCATTCCAGTGCCTTACCACCCTTATAGTAAAGAATTTCTTCCTTAGATCCAATCTAAACTTCCCGTTTAAGTTTGAACCCCTTACCCCTTGTCCTATCACTACAGTCCCTAATGAAGAGTCCCTCCCCACCATCACTTCAGATACTGGAAGGCTGCTATGAGGTCTATACACAGCAGATGGACAGGGTGGCTGCTTGCACCAAGCTCAGCAGGCAGACATGTCCACAGCTGGGATGCTTTGAGGACTAAGGACCAGCTGTGATTAAAATGCGAAGCACAAGGCAGGCTGCAGACTTCTCACCGCCTCTCCCCAGATTCAGCAAGAGCTCACAAAACCACTATTTTGAAACCATTCTTCTAGCAGATCAGGCTTTTTCTTCCAGATTTAAAACTGTGGATATTTACCTTGCAAGTCACAGTCTCCTTACTGCTCTGGTGGCTTTTACTCTCCCTTGGAAGTTTCCTGTGTGATCAAGTGAGCCAAGTCAAATCTGTATTTATCGCTCAGGGAGCAAAAGACTCAAAGAGGCACAGCCGTGCAATTTGCATTACCTTTTTGCTTATGTAAGGGATAGACAGCCTGAACTAGGCCAGCATTTCATCCACAAGTACAGGGGCTGCTCCAGGAGGAAGGTAGTTAAGAAGGAGCAGGGTTCATCTCACTGTGCTGCCCATGCAACATTACCAGGAGTTGTCACCATTGTACTGCCCCACACTCTCTACAGCAATGTGGCATGTGAAGAGCTAAACAGGACCTAGCCAGGCAGAGAGTGTGCTGTATCAAAAATATTAAGCCTGCTGTAAAACAGCTTCCATTAAATAAAACCTCTGCATCATGTGGCTGCTTGCTATAAAAATGGCCTTGCATTGGAGCCAGATTTCTCTTGCTTACTTGTGCCCAGCAGTGCCTAGAGATGAGGCTGAGAACAGCAACTTACCAAAGACAGCAGAATTTCCAGCTTTAGGAACACCTTCCTAGCAGATGTCCTTAAAATAATGACATTGTCAGCAGGCATCATCACATTTAGGAGAAAAGTGCTTTGGAAATGAAGAGAGCCTATCAACAAAATTAACTGAGCCCCTCACTGGCATCCACAATCCCAAGTCTCAGAGGAAGCCCCAGCATCCTATGCAAAAAACCAGCACTGCACATCAGACATGTCAAATCAGACATGCTGATTTTACTCTTGTGCATATACCAAACTGGACCGCAACAAATATGTAACTTCTACATGCTTCATTTCAATAGTCATTATTAAAACTCTTCTCAATGGTGGTCACTCAGAATCATCAATCCCATTTTCAACTATGAGGAAACAGATGTCTGTGAAGCTGAGATGGTTTTCCTGTGTTAGAGATGCACTGAATGAAAAGGAGTCTCCAAGTCTACAATCACTGGACAGAATTGCCTAATGTCTCGAGATAACAGTCACTGTCACTACCTCATCCTGCTCTAAATCTGTTGGCACTGGCTCTCACTCCTTTTGTAATCAAGAGTACAATGCATATTGTACTCAAGCTGCTTTTTATAGAGGTAAAAAACACTCTACCTGCCACCAGCTCAGGGCATTGACAGGACACTGCACATTCCTGTCTCTCCACACCCCTTTAACATCAGGAAAGGGCATGACAGCAGGATTTAAAAACCTGGTTTAGCCTTCTGAGAGGGGTTAAGTCTGAGGAAATCATCAGGGAGCTGCTAAGGACATCCCAGAATGCTTGCCATAAAGTGGGAATAAAGAATGCATAAAGAGGTAATTACAGAAAGAAATGTCAGTTCCTCATCCATTTGTAGCATACCCCCATAGACATAAGGCAGCCACAGCAGGACATTGCAAGACAGTCACCATTTATAAAACCTTCAGTGCAATCTGAAGAAACAGAGGCAAAAAGAGAATGTAGAGCATTGTCTTATAAATGTAATTTATAGTAAACATATAAAAAAAAATAGGCAGTAACCATACCTATTATTACTCATAGAAAGAAGTATGTTTAATAAGAATTTGATTCATACAGCACATATATGCCCTGACTGCCAGGTGCAGCAAAATTACACTGCACAAATGTCTGTGAAGAAATGAGTAATCTATTGCTGAGGCAGCCACCTAGGCAGAATCATTTCAGCAGGAGGTTTTGTATGGATGCAAACAAGGAATACCACTGAGAATGGCTCAGGTCCAGGCTGCCACAGGGAACCTGCAGCTCAGCCTGTTCTTTGCAAAGCAAAGCAAGCGAGGAGAGGAGCTCACTGCACACCTGGTAGCAGGAGGGGACCTACTATGCAGAATTAGGCATTAATCAGAGCTCATCATCCCCAGCCAGACCATTAGGGGTACAGGATGCTGTAACTGCAGCTTCTCCTGCAGGACGCCCCTGTACAACAGCTGCACTGCATGACATCTCAGAGAGGCATTACCCAAGCCTATATGGACTGCATGAATTACTATGGGGCAGACAGAATAATATCTCCCTTTCCAGTTTTCTGGTGAATATACTAATCCTGCACTGCAGATGAGGAAACCTGCCAGCCTGGTCTGGTAACTCCATCCTATTACCTGCCCAGAGGTTCCCAAACAACAACTTGTGACTGACACACAAGAGTTTTAGGGTTAGAACACAACTATCCTTTAAGAGGATATCCATAAATATGCAAAAAGTCTCTGTCTTGCTCTGCTATATGCAGCAGGGACTGCCAGGACTGCAGTGGGGTTAGTGCAGAAGTCAGCCTGAGGCTGTTCTAGAGGCAATGCAACTCAGAGAGTGATTTTAAGTAAAAAATGTTATGGAACACTACATTCAGTAATTAAAGGGTTTATACAGTTCTGAGGTGTTGTGCTCAGAGCTGTTCCTTCAGTATATCACTTGCTCTGATATAAGGCAAGGATTCACAATCTGCTGCCTCCATGTCAGTGTCCAGCCAAGCCGCTCTCTTCTCAACCTCCGTCACCCTTCAGAACAGTTTGAAATAAGCTGAAAGCACCAAAACAGTTTCACGTATCAACCAAATTACTAGAAGAATGTGCTTCACCAAATAGACTAAGGGCAGCAAATAGGAAATACTGCACCTCTAGGAAGCAGCAAGAACATGTGTTCTAATGGACTCATTGTTATTGACAATACAGAGGGAATTATCTCTCAACGTAGAAGCACATGTATATCTGCCCACAATTTACAAAGACTGAAATATAACAGTAATCTATAGCCATAAGGTGAGATTTCCATCTTTATATGACATGAAAAATGTGGCAAATACAGGTTTGCCCATAAACAAAATTGTTTTTTCAGCTCTCCCTTTAATGTGAAATATCAATCTTTTTGTGGCTTTTATTACACAGAAGTTAGCTTTTGGTTTTGACAGATGGCTCACATTCAGTCTGAAGTACAACTGTATATCATCCCCATTATATACACATCAGAATTTCAAAACATATATTTTAAAAAGATAATAATAAATGGCAAAAAACACCTGGTGAAGTGAGGCCAGTCAGAGAAAGCCCATCTGACTCTGGGTTTTAAAGTGAAAAGGTTTGTTATCTCAAAGCCTCTTACTACACTTCATGTCCATATTACAATATCTGTTCTTTTGACAACCAGATGATACCCCATCACAGCATAACAAAACTAAAGAGAAATATTACTTAAAACCAGGTTGCAAGTACTGAGGACAGGGTGGAGGAAACTGCATAGATCCAAAAAGTCACTGATTCTTTTCAATATTTGTCAGTTTGACTGAAGCTTTCCAAATGTCACCTACACCTCTGATGAGGAAACACTCTGCAGGGGAATCACAGGGCAGACAACAAGTGGGTCCCTATTTAACAGATCTATTAACAGATATATTTATTAATAGATCTATTTAATCTCTAACAGATTTCTGCAGGACTGAAGGAAAGGTGCTAGGGCAGCCCAGGCACTCCATCATGCCAGCCTCCAAACAGGAACTCTCCACAGCATCCTGGACACCCCAGCATTATCATCCTATGAGCACAACCTGCTTTGCCTTTTTTGCATTAATTCCCACACTCCCCACAAATTATACTTTTAATGCATTTGAAACAATTCAGTGAAACACAGCTCTATTTAATCCATTGTACTTGTGAAACCAGAAAGAAGTTATTTCATAAAAAGATATCAATCAGATTTTCCATCCCCTTTACTTTATATGCCTCTTGAATTACTCCTCCACTCTACACAACCCACCACAGAGGTTAGAGGCTTGACTCAACATCTCCTGGATCTCACTTTCCTCTCAGGATCTACAGGTAATGTTTCCTACACCTCATACTCCTTTGTATCATTTATCCTATTTCATATCTTCAGCACCTGTCCTCAGACATCCTCCAGCCAGTCTGCAGAGAGATCTCATCAGACATGCAGATCTGCCTGAAACTAAAGCAACAGAGATGCATCATCATTGCCATGAGTGACAAAATTAGCAGCTGACTTCTATTTGACAGATTTTACTAATGCCCTATCCTCCAACAGCAAAGAAATGCTGTCATTTAGGAAATGTCATCAAAGAAATGCTGCATAAGAGACCTTTGTCAACATGGAAGCGGCTGCGCCACATGAGAGGAGGTAGTAGGCTCAGGAAGGCCAACATAAATAATTTTCTCGAGGTTTATTGCTCTGAGGACAAGCAAAATAAGGAACGTAAATTTACCAAGCTCAGTCAATAAAATTATTGATTAAAGAGGATAGGCAGAAAGCAGAGATGCAGCTGCCAGACCTACTCTTGCTGTGTTTGTTCAGTAACATGCAGTGAGAACCCTTCTTCATGCATTGCCGCACTCCAGAAATCCTTGCTGCTACAATGGAATGTAATCACTTTTTATTATCACATCAGAGTCACTATAAGCAGTCATAGAATTTACAATTTTCAGGTACCTGCATAAAAAATAGTAAGTACATCTAAGGTTATATTTAAAATAACAAAACAAATGGCTTATAAAAAAAAAGGGTGTTTAAAACCCTTACATTCATGATGTGACCTGAAGCAGATGTAGTGGAGAAAGTAAGTTTCAGAACAAAAATGGCTGTGATGAATCCATCAGGGAAGATTCACCCCTTTTTTTCTATTCAGAATTAAGTTTCCATTCTCTAAATTAAAATAAAATAGCAACTATTTCATATATTTGACATACTGCGAGCTGCTTGTCTCTTCATACTAACAGAGACATATGCTCAAGGTCACCTTTACATTTTTAACTTACCAGCATTGTGTTAATTATTAGAGTAGAATGCTTAATGTCATGTGCACCTAGCATGGTCTTCTAAGCTTCAATAAGCATTTCCCACAGCAGCTTGTGCCCCTTAGAGCACATGGAAGATGTCCAGAGCACATGCAAGATAGTTTTGAATGCTAACTTGCACATTGACAGACAGGGAAGCGGTGGCCCACATGAGAACACAAAGGCTGATGTGAGGCAGAGTAACACATCCCTGCCCATCAGAGTTACCTGAGAAAGGTGACAGGTATCTCCATGATTAAGGATAAGGTCCTTTCCAACCCTAACTATTCTATGATTCTATGATTTACAATTTTCAAAAAAAAATGAAGGACTTGAAGTCCAGGTAAAGAAGAAACTATGCTGGCAGGATAAGCAGGACTTGAGAGATTCACTCTTCAAACAAGTTTCCCAAGCGCCCATATCAAAGCCAGCACCCAAATTCAACTTCACATTTCACCTCCTCAAAGTCTAGCAATTAAATTAGAGATTGAGCATCTCATTGAACAGATTTATCCAGGCTTATCTGTAATACAAAACGCACTACTTCAGCTCTTTTTCAGCTACTGTTTTTAAGCATTTGTTTGATCCTTCAGGACAAGAAATATTTTTTGGCAAAAGAAATATATGAGAACTATATACCAAATGTGCATAGGGGAAACCTGCATGGATAAATGCGTTAAAGATTACTACATTGAAAGATTTGAGATTTCCTGCAACAAAGTACCTCTGCTCCTTCTGCATGGTCATTTTCCCTCCCACCATCAACCCGGCCAACAGGCGCTTACCTCAGCTAGCAGGAATCTCAGCAGCCCATGATTTGGGGTTTGATGAACCTGATGTGTCACTGACACATGACACATCCCGCAGTCTACAGCAGTTGTTGGATCTGCTCTCCAGATGCAAGAAAATAACACAAATGACCCCAACAGCTTTCCTCTAACTTGCATTGTTACAATAAAGTCCTTAAAAATCCACTTAGGACTGCTGCAACTTTTGTAGCTAAGTGCGCATGCAGAGATATTTATTTTCCCATACATAATTTACATTATTCTCCAGCCTGTTTAATTTATTTAGCAGTTGTCTGAGACTTAATGCAGACAGTAATTTCCAGGCTAACCCATTCTTCATTTTCTGAATGCACACAGCATGGTTGCTCTATCTTTGCCCTTTGGCACCACACACAGGCTTTTGTTTAAAAGTAGAATTTATAACACCATCCTAAAAGTAAACCTCCTTAATGTCCTGTGACTCTATCGCTTCCTTTTCCTTCCCTTTAGCACTTAGCCCACGTTTAAGGACCTCAGATTTTAGCACATGCATCACAGGTATTTGTTTAAGCCATGGAAAAGTTATTCGGTTAATCCCTGGAAACCAGCCAGTGATGTACTTTGTGAATGCCTTGGTAGTGTGCATATAGAAATCTAGGGGTCAGGGAGCAGCATACACAACTCCTGGTATGCAGCATGCATAGGGAGAGCTGCGAAGCCCTCAGGGCAGCACTGCCACCTTAATGCAAGCCCAGGCAAAGCAGGGAACACCCCAAAAGCAGTTGCAGACCAAGACTTCTATTGAATGGAGTCCCGTACCTGGCAATGAGGGTAGTCCTTCAGACTGATTTCAGGTTAAATGAGATACGCTCCAAGAGCCCTGCAAAGAGAACTGCAGATCACAATCTTGCTAGAGGCCTCAATTTTGAGAAACACCCCTACATACAGAGCTGGAATCCGTTCTCTACTTAAGATCTTACAGTATCTGATACAGCTTATCTTTATTTTACTGGAGGGTTATATCATTATTAACAGCAGCTTCTTAAGCATCTTCCTGTTGGCAGCCAGCTTCTGGCACTGCCATCTTCTGCATGTGCCTCAGAAAGAAACAGAACCAGAAACACATTCCCACAATTTTTGTCACTGATTTCACACACAAGCTTCAAGACTCTTCTCTCAGCCCACATCCCAAGGTGCACAATCTTCCCATTTGCCTGGACTTCTTCCCCCTGCTTTCTCAGCACTGATATCGACTAGTAAAGAGGTGTGATGCTCTTTCAACCCAAGTGCTTTCAGGGCTTCACTTGCAATACCTAGCAGTTATCTGAATTAATGACACTTGTGAGATGTGCCTACACTGAGCTTCATGCTAAGTTTTATACAATAACTTCACAAAGCAGAAACCCAGCTTTGACAAGAGTGTCTTGCTTCCTTCAGCAACATCAGCAGCAGGATATGGGTAGAGGTAGACCCTAGGATAGACTAGTCAACTAGCCTTGGAGTGGGGGAGGAATGCCCTGGCTCCAAGCTTGATTCATTCATTATAAATTATTCACTTCATTAATCTGATTTGTATGCATAATTTCACATGCATAAAATATTAAATGTACTCCCATGAAATCAACGTTTAATTTATTAAAATGTTTCTCTAATTCAAGTTATCAGAAAAGTTAGTCTGGACTAAAATCTTCCATCCTCGGCAAGGTTTTACACTCAGGCTGTGTTCAGTAGAAGAGCCAATCCACCTCCTTCTCAGGGAGGAGAATGCAAATCAGTCCCTTCCTAGATGGCTGACTAATCAAGTTTCAAAATACTTGAAGGTTCACAGGGAAATACAAGAAAGAAGAATGTTTTTGATCTGCATTAATAAGCAATTTTGCTCCTGGTGGATTTGAAGTGGGGTGGGGCTGTTATTATGTAGCACAGAATTATTAGAGAAAGGGATGTCAACAGGCCTGAATCTGAGTTTGTTTTTCTGTAAGTGCAAGAACAGTCTTCTTCCAGCCTGAAATGTTTTCTCTGGTCCAAAACCCCTCAGTCATGTTCTCGTTGGTGCTTTGAGTTCCACAGTGTAGGAAGAATCCAGAAGTTAGATGAGAAAGGCCTGCCATCCTCCATGCCATTGCTGTGGTTTTGGAGGAAAATAAAATGTCCAGGAAATGGCTCATTCTCGGTCTTTTCTGTAGACACTGCCCTTGAAAGAATTTAAGGTAGTTCCCTTGCACCGCCATGTGGAAGAGGCTTGAATTTCAGTGCTGGCAATGGGAGGATGAGAGAACTGAAGATGTTCCTCAGCACTGACAGCACCTACATGAGTCAACATGCTCTGGATAATCTTTACAAATGGCATACCAGCTATTTTTGAACTCTACCCAGACTGACTGGGTCTTGCTCCATCACTCACTTAGGTAGCCTTCCATTCCAAATTCAATCCCCAGTGCAAATGCAGAGACCAGTAACAAGGGAAATGATTGGTCTCCATGAAACACTTGAGATGCTTCCAGTCAGGAAGGAAAATCTGAGCCTACACAATGGTGGAGCTGAAAAGCAAAAAGAGAGACCTCAAAGACTGTAAGGTTTCACCAAAAACTCCTCAGTGCTTGCCATTTACTGACATACAATTTATTGATGTCTTGACTGAAAGCTGCCTACATCAGTCAAGATATAAGTCCTTTCATATGGAGACTGATTTAGTTCCACAATAAATTTGAACAAAATGATTCTACTGGCTCTCTTCAGCCTTCATTTTCCAAGCTGCTAGGGAGAGGTAATTGAATTTGAGATCTACATAGTGGACATTCAGCAAAGGCTTTAGCAGAGAGGTAATAATTTCTGAATAAAAATTTAAATTATGTGCTGTGATCTTGTGTTTAATGAATAGAAAGGCCAACATATATTATACAGAAAAAAAGAAGACCTAGGTTATTGTTAAGTTCAAGGGAACAATCTAGAACTGAAAAATCTATATTCAAAAATTATTTGAATGGGGTTTATAATGCTGGCTAGTGCTCTAAATATCTCTGCAGCACCCAGCCCTGACTACTTACCCAGCTTTATACTTTCAGGCAGGAAATAGCACTTTTCCATGTATAATTTTACCCAAAGCTTTCTCATTGATTTAGCCGTTGCTTCCTCCATTGTTACTTAAAAGCATTGCCCACCTTTGAATCATTTCTTTCCATAATGAAGGAGATGCATCTGCTTCCTTCTCAAGCATACAAACTCAGTTTTTCTGTTGCACTTACCAAATCTCTGATTTCAGCAGCCGTGGCAGTTCTCCAGCCTACAAACAAAATATAACAGAAATCAAGAGGCAGTGTGTGCTTGCAGCTCAGAAAACCAGCCATATCCTGGGCTGCATCAAAAGAATCATGACCAGCAGGTTGAAGGAGGTGATCCTGCCCCTCTACTCTGCTCTCATGAGACCTCACTTGCAGTATTGCGTGCAGTTCTGGTGTCCTCTACATAAAAAGGACATGGAACTGTTGGAACAAGTCCAGAGGAGGGCCACGAGGATGATCAGGGAACTGGAGCACCTCCTGTATGAAGATAGGATGAGAGTTGTGGCTGTTGAGCCTGGAGAAAAGAAGACTGTGTGGAGACCTCATAGCAGCCTTCTAGTATCTAAAGGGGGCCTATAAGGATGCTGGGGAGCATCTCTTCATGAGGGACTATATTGAGAGGACAAGTTCAAAGTGAAACAGGGAAAGTTTAGATTGGATATAAGGAAGAAATTCTTTAGTGTAAGGGTGATGAGGCCCTGGAATGTGTTATCTAGGGAAGTTGTGAATGCTCCATCCCTGTCAGCATTCAAAGCCAGGCTGTACAGAGCCTTGTGTGACATGATTTATCATGAGGTGTCTGTGCCCATGGCAGGAGGGTTGGAACTAGATGATCTTTAGGTCCTTTCCAACCCTAACTATTCTATGATTCTATGATGCACCACTCTATCCAAGCTCTTGCAGTCATTAGCAGATAGTAACACCAGGAGAAAGATGGCTAGAGATAACTTTTTTTAGCATCAATAGATGCCTTTTTTTGCCAGTTTGAAAACCCTAAACCTAACATAGTATTTGGGTCTTCATTAAACTGATGAGGAGGTGTTCCAGGGATATCACCCTTCCCATGGTGACACTGCCCTCAGTGCTGCCAATATAATGTGCTGCACTGTCTGTTTTCATACTCCCCTTTATGTTTTTTTTCCTGACTCCAATTTTCTGAATTATTTTTTTTTTATATTTGCAAAGCTTTTTGTGTAAAGCAATGAAATGTTGATTCATTCCCTCAAATCTGTGGCACCAAAAGCAGACAAGTGTTTGTAAAGCAAATGTGGAACATACTTCCTAATTCTGAATGGTTAGTATGATCACTTATTTCAATCATCTTGCTTCAGGGGGAAGCCATAGCAGCTGACTAGCACTTGAAAAATAACCGTACTGTTATTTCAGGGGAAAATGCAGCCTGACTTTGCAAGCCATCACCTTTACCAGTCTCACTTCTGCTTTGGGAAAAAGATGTGGACTTCAAGACCAAGCACAGAGGTCAGGCTGCTAGCCCAACTCTGTTCAGCTGCTTTCGTCTTCAAAAGACAGAGCTATTCCTTTTTGACACTTTCTCCATCTACAAAGAAAGAGAATATGGGATTTTAGAAGGCAAACTTTATTTAACTCTTCACATTTCCAATCCTTCAACTGTATTTAATAAGGGCTTTTCTTAATCTTCCCCATGGAATTAATCGCTCAGAGTTTGTAGCTGAAGCCTGAAACCATAAGTACCTGTCTGTCCTTGTACATGGGAAATGCTGGCCTCTACTGTAAAGGCCTTTCATTTTGTGGACCAGGTTCTTTCCCAAAATTAAGACAACATAGCTCAATGGGGCTGTCAAAACAGACACAATAAGAAGGGAGAAGCAACAGACATGAAAAAGGCAATTTTATTCACCACAGGGCACTACACATAGCATTTATCTCCCCAGTGCCCTCATTTCAAAGAGATGAGGGCAATGTGCAGAAGGTACAGAAAACAGCTACAAGAGAGTTTGCTAGAGAAAGTGCTGTAAATGCAAGAAGGTAGAATGCGCATAAGCGAAAACCCTGGGGATTAACTGTTCTTCACTCCAAGAGAGCAAGGTAGAACAAGGAAATGGGAAGTTTCAAGAGGGAACTCAGGTTTAGTTTTTATTGGAAAGGACTATTAACCCCTGGAGCAAAGCTTTGCTACTGTTCTCACACTCCAGGCCAGTCTCCCACAAGCTGGTCGGGCACTGAGAGGAGCATGGGCTCCCTCAAGAGCCAAGTACTATCCTGCTCTGGTGCCTCTTACCCAGGTCCAGGTCCCTGCATCATCTCCATCCTTTGGCATTCTCCTGTTAAGGCTGTTAATGTCACTGGGGAAAGAGGCAGCCAAATACAAGGGCCCAAACTCCACACAAGAATAAGCCAGGGGGAACGTGGCTGACAGCACCAGAAGTTTGTGACCAAATGGATCATTATCTTATGAGCTTTTACGAACAGCATGTGAACCCTTACACAAATGCATGCTGATAGTAGTTGGTGCTTAAGATTTATAAGAAAATGTCCTGGGTTCAGCAGTAGCAGCCACTTTTCTCCTTGGTAGCTAGTGTAGCTCTGTGGTTTTGATTTTGGGCCTGGGAACTGCACTGATAACACCAGTGTTTTCACTTACAGCTTGGTAATGTTTTGGTCTGACCAAGGACTTTCTGAGCCTCATGCTCTGCCAGGGAGGAGGGGAAGCCAGGAGGAA
>JASSUY010022384.1:0-35337 GCA_032466535.1 Forpus xanthops
GTTCTTTATCCACCGAGTGGTCCACCTATCAAATTGATGACTCTCCAACTTAGAGACAAGGATGTCATGTGAGACAGGGTCAAATGCTTTGCACAAGTCCAGGTAGATGACATCAACTGCTCTACCCCTGTCCATCAGATGTTTTTGTGTATTTGCCATTTTATACTATAGAGTTTCCATTAAATAGTGACATTCTGCTCTGATGCATGCAATGCATGCTGACGCATGCATGGCTCAGTACAAAAGGTTCAGCAAAAAGACTGCAAAGGGATTAAGGAAGCTTTAAATTTTGGAAGCTAAATAAATAAAAGTCCTGACAATAGACTAAAGAAATCAAGTTCAGCATCTCAGGAGAGGGGATGATTAGTCAAAAATACTGTTCCCATCCTCTGAAATGAAATTCTCATCCATTTCAGGAGAACAACAAAAACATGCAAGAAAACAGAATCTGCATATACTGTTACCATCACGTCTTTGAAAACCAATTAGCTTCAGACCAACAGCAATGATAGGAATTAAAAGAGCCTTCAGATGGTAACGATCATGACAACAATAAACATGGGGAGGGGAAAAAAATCACAACAAAAACTCATTCCAGAGATGCTACAAAACTACGTTTCAAGGAAATCAAAAGTTTAAGCATATATATGTACATTAATTTTAGCTATTTTCTGTTTCACATACGTTGCATCTAATGCATCTGTTGATTCTATTTCTCTATGGAACTGAAGGAGACAAGTGCCAAGATATAATTTCTTGCTTTAAGAAGGCTGCATCTGTGTGGTAGAGTGGCCTGAGAAAAGTAAAGTCATTTTCTGTATATGGTTGTTTTATACATTGCATAACAGAATAACCAAAGTCCATATTTCTTTAAGAAGAAATGTCAACAAACTGGGCTTCACATTAGCTAACCAGATAACCCATCATGGAATTGCTTGTCCATGCTTGTGATGAACTGCAGCAGTGAGCAGTCCACAGTTAAGGGAGATGAGTAACAAGTACATCCGCTCAAGCTACAGTATGTGCAATACACATTCAGTCTCACAGTCAACACATAAAGTTTTCACATTACTCACTACTTCACTGTCCCAAAATCCAGAGAGCAAACTCTTAACCAAGCAGGCCCATTCCTGCAATACATGCACCTTTCAAGTAAACATCAGTATTTTCACTTCAAATAAAATATCAGACCAATCAAAACTATGCCCCATACCCCAAAGTTCTTAAAATATTGGAGTACATGCAAGTTGCATTATTTATGGTTCACAGGCATGTTTTAGTCTGCTTTCTCCCTTCTCTCTGCATTCAACTACATGACCATCTTCTGCTCCCATATCTGTGCTGTGTCAAACAGTAAGAACTACTGTAGTGGCATGCAAAATAAGATTTTATTTGCAGATACCTCTGCTGCAATCCTAAGCATGAAAATATACACACCTGAGCTACCCCTCCACATGTTTCAGTTCTGGGAAGTGGAAGGGTAGAAGGAGGAAACACTTCAAAAAGTCCAGGCCACTAAGTCCCACTACTATAAGGACTTTACAGACTGTTTTGCGAACATAATGCCCTGCGAACGTGTAGACACACGGGACAGGACTCACTTTCCTAAACATGGGCATGTAGTCTCAGTTTAGATAATGCTGTGAACTCATCTGGCCTCCCAACACCAGACTGGGAGGACAAAGCTCTTTAGCACATTAGTCCCATGCATGTGTCAGATACTCTACAGCAACTGAGATAATACTCAAATTTAGCTACACCTCTACTGTGGAGAAATTTATTTTGGTCCTAGGGTAGGCTCTAGTAAGACACATACATTTTGTGCTTGGGCATGTGAGATAGCTGCTTAAGCTCTCATTCTAGTCAGTAGAAATTCAATTAACACAATCAATGATGTCCAGAAAGCCAGTCAGCTATCCCTAATGCAGACACCTATGTTTGGTCAGCTGAATTATTGTTTTACTCCACTAACAGCAGAAGCTTCTAATGAAATGGCAAAATCCAGACTAATGGCAAAGCAAAGCAAGCAAGAGCATCTCATCTGCCTTCCAGTACATCTAGCCTGGAGTACCACCTTTATTATTTTTGGACTATGGCTACCTACACACAACAAAAGAAGAGGAATATCACTTTGCATACTGGCCAACATAATGCATTCAAATGCTTCTCAAAAGAAATCTAAGGGATATAATATTTAAAATAAAATTTTAACGAAGTTGAAAATAGTCCTTAGGGCTGTCTTGCTTTTACACATACTCATACAATTTCTTTTAACTTCCATAAAGAGGAGACTAATTTTAGTCAGCAGCTTTGTAATAGAAGTTGCTTTTTGTGGTGCAAATATTTAAATAAATACTTCTCAGTATTAAAATTTATCCTGAAGGCTTTACATTTTATCGTGAGCAGCAAGAGGTGAAAGAAAAATTTATTTTCTTCATTTCCTTAAAGCAAGATTCTCTTTGTTTGCTTCCGAGCAAGAAGGATTAAATGTCCTTAAGTACAACCTTGGCACTTTCGATAGCCACGACAGATGAAATCATCATGTAGGAAAGAGAAATCAGTCTGAAAGAGACCACTGTTCCAAAATTAAACTCTTGGAAAAACTAAAGCCAAATGTGATCTTCATTAATCTATACAATCAACAGGATTTGCCCCTCACCATTTCAAAGAATCAAAAACTGCTGCAGAAAAGAAATATAAACTTCAAGATTCTGTATTTTAGAAAAAAAAAAGAGACCCAAACAGCAACAGGTTTATATCATCCAGACAACTACAGGAAGAAGAGCGTTCTGTAAGCAGCAGACCCTAAAAAGGCTGGTTTCTTATGCATGTGCCCCCAGAGATGACTTGGCAAGCCCCAGCTTGTTGGGTGGAACTACATGATCTGTAAGGTATCTTCCAAATGACTCTAGGATTCTAGGATGAGGTTTTGAGCAACCTGGTTTAGTGCAAGGTATCCCTGCCTGTGGCAGGAGTTTGGAACTAGATGATCTTTAAGGTCCCTTTAACCCAAATCATTCTATGAGTATGATACATGTGCAAACATCAAGCTAACTCAGAAAAAGTTATTTAAAAGCAGCAGGAGTAAGCTATGTGCTAGCACCAGCAGAACGTACCTATAGGTATTTTTAGAACAAAAGAAAGAAGGCTATCAATGCAGATAAAAAAAACACAGAAGCTTCCACAAAGTGAGGCAGTTTTAATATGACTGTGGAGCCCTCCCTTTCCTCTCAAGATTCAAGATACTAAAATGCAGATTTGCAAAGCAGGTTTTTTTAACTATCCCTTCATATCTTCTCAGCTGTTAAAAATACTATTAGCAAAGCTGTAGGTATATCAACACTACTCATTCACTCAGTCATTAGAGTAGTTTTGCTCATTACTGGTTTTTAATTTAAAAGAGAAACTTATGCATTACTTGAAACTACTTAGAATTCATTCTTTCCCGTTTACACCTGAAATATTTTTAAGCCTCACCCACCAGTTCACAATGATCTTGCTGCTCACAGCACCAGGTGTCAGCCCTATCTATTTGACCACTTGCCTACATGCCTCCCATTGAAGAAGCGAAACTTTAGAATCTATCCAAAAAGGACACTCTCTTTGAATGACCACCTACTTTATAAGCAGTGATGTCAGAACATCTTGACATTGCAAAAACAGGAGTAGAGCCCACCTGAGCAGAGCCACTGGGGTAGCATTGCTGCAGCCTCCCAGCAAAGCTCAAGAAGCCATTTCTATCGCTCCAGCCCCAGAAATAGACAGACATGAGAAAGCAGCACACTACACAGAGATGTTACAGAGCAACCTGAGAGAGATGACGCACTCTGCTTCGACAATGTAAGAACTAGATAGATGTGAACAAAGTAAAAACATGTTCTATGCGCATTTCTGTTTTCTTACCTTCATAGAGCATTCCCTGGGCTTCTCCAAGATCCTGCAGATCACAGATCCTCTTTACGCTTCAGACCAGCTCCCTGCAATTATGGCTGCTCTTAACCATCACCCATCCCCAGAAAAAGAGTTTTCTTACCTTCCATCCCACACACTTCCTGTGCATCTTCGTTTTCTTCCCCAGCCTAGACTTTTATCTTAGACATTAGCAAAAACTCTTAATTTCTAAATTTTATTTCACTTTTTGTTCATTTCACAGTGTTTCAAACTCAGCCCCCTACTGCAATATTTAAACTAAGAGGGTAGGTTCAGAATAGATGTAAAGAAGACATATTTTACAGTGAGGGTGGCAAAATAGGGGCACAAGTTGCCCAGGGATGTCATGGATGTACCATTTCTGGAGACATTCAAGGCCAGGTTGGATGTGGTTCTGTGCAACCTGATCTAGTTGAAGATGTCCCTGCTCATTGCAGAGGCGTGGCACTATATGATCTTTGGAGGTCTCTTCCAACCCAAACTATTCTATGTTTTTATCATACTTAATTTCATCTTGTTCTCTCTGAGTTCCTGCAGTTTGTTGCCCTAGTGTCTAATGCTGAATAGAAGCCACTGAGATCTGGTGAGTTAACATTACGCATGGTCCAAGAGAGAAACATGCCACTCAGAACCAGACTGTGGGCTCCACCACTCAGCAGTTTCTAAATGGTATCAAACTCTTATTCAAACATCTTTTATTGCACATAGAAAGATCCACAAACTGACAAATACCTATGCTGTTAACTGTTCTGATTTCAAAGAGATTTTAAACAGTCACAATCATATTTCTCGGCTTATCCATGCTGTGACTCTGACACAGCTTTCCCTTCTCCACCAAACACAATTGCTATTCTTGTAACAGGCATACCCGCCCCAAGATGTATCATCCACCATCCAAACTATTTCAAATCAGGCATTTTAATGGCTAACATCATCTGTTTCTCAGTAGTAAAAGCTGGCATTTTTTCAGCAGTATCCTAGTGGATAACGATTCCTTAAGTTGTGGGATACCAAAAATGACTGAACAATGAAAGACTCAGAAAACCTCCTGACATGCCACCCACCATCGCTGCAAAGTCCTGAAGGAATGTTTTCACCTCAAGGCCACAGTAGCCGAAGGGGGAAATCTCAAGGCAGTGAGGACTATTGGTGCCCTTATAGAGACAAACCTTCTCCTCAGAACGGTGGTGAAGAGCCCCATAAGAAATTTATCGTTGCGTGGACTACAGAGAAACGTCTCGGAATGAAGCTATTGGGCGGGGGGGGTGGTACCATGGCGCGCTCCCGGAACGATGCGCTCGGGGAGCTGTTTCTCGGAGGGAGCGAAGGAAAGCAGGAAGGGAAGAACGGGGGGAGGGATTGAGCGTAGTACCGGTGGGCAGGACGCCTCGCCTGGCGTGGTGGGAGGGCGAGCTTGCGGTGCGGCGGGCTCGGAGTCTGAGCTGGCCCACTTCAGCTTCTCTCCAGCCCCGGCGGGAGGATGAACCTGGAGCGGCTGAGGAAGCGGGTGCGGCAGTACATCGACCAGGTGAGGGGGGTAGGAGATGCTGGGGAAGGGGCGGCTGGCCCGCTGGCATTCCCCGGTGTTCCTGCGGGGAGGGATAAACAAGCTCCAGGCTCTGTAGCTGCGGAGAGGGCGATAAGCTTGAAGTAATGCCCCATTTCCCCTAGCTGGGAAGGAAACGGGGCCGGGAGCGGAGCGCGGTGGGCCGGAAGCGGCTGGGAGCTGGAGTGGCGTGTTCAGCGTGTGTGTGTGGTCCAAGGCAACTTCCTCGTTCGCAGCAAGAGGAAAACCCGCTGTGAAAGCGGTAGGGCCGCTTTGCGGGATCCCTCCCTCGCGGGCTGTGCAGGTTCGGCCATGCTTACCTGACCATTATAGCTGTCCGTCTTACGCGGAGATGCCCTGCGAAGCTGCAGACTGCTATTAGAAAGACAGGCTTGTGTTCATTTTCTGATGGATTCAGCATTTATGTTGCTGCAGGGCAAACAAACAAAAACACAAACGGAAATACGCATTAATAAATTAGATTAAGTATAGCATGAAGATACGCAGCTCTGATTCTAGTTCAGAGACTTGGTACTCTTATCTCTAGTGAGAGAAATCCTTCTCTTCAGTTAGCACAGACATTTGTGTGCTTGGGCAGCAAGTCTGACAGAAATGATTGGAGACCTAAGTTAATTTGGTATATTTTACTGTTCTGGTATGCTATATTCATTTGAATTAAACTACTTCAGCAAGCCGCTGTGCAAGGCAGCTATATAAACACTTGTGCAGTTCTGGGGAAGGGTCATCAGGAGGAACATGGGGCTGCCTCTTTGTGTGATTATAGTCCATTTACAGTACTGTAAAACTGCTCAACAGAAGTCATGCAGTGCCTTGTAGTTCTGGGTTATGCCATTCTCTATGGTGTGTTATTTAAGCCTCAGTTTGCTTTGGGATTTTTTGTGGCTTTCTTTTTTTTTTTTGGGGGGGGGGGAGGCAGAGCACAGATCAAACTACTCTCTTGGCAAATTTGTGCTTAATCTGCATCACTAGGGAATGTGGGAACACAGGATAAAACAGCGCTTAGGTCATGGAGCATAATGCATTGTGAGTACTGGAATACCATTATTGCACGTTTTGGAAAGGCTGCCAAGCTGCCACTCCAAAAGCCTAAAGCAGTCTCTCAGATTGTAAGCAAACTCCACAACTGTAATGTTGTGAGGAAAGAGCAAAAGTGATCCAGGCTTTTCTAGTGTTGCAGGTCTTCGCAGTTGCAGGGTACCTGTTAAATGTCCAGCAGCTCCTGGGAAGCATGTTATACCCCATAGCATGGAGAAGGATGAAAAAGAACAACAGAAGCCCCTGTCAGTCTTCTCAGAGAATAATCCTAACCAATCCGATGAGGTTTTGCCTAGCACCCCAAATGGGATGGCAGTCTTAGCTGAGTTAGTGGGATATACCGGCAAACTCTGCTTCTGTAGGATCTCTGGTAGCCACCAGTCTTCTGTATTTCATCTGCTTCTGAACTGCAGGGTTCCCAGTGAAATTTCATATCCAAGAGTTAAGGCGAAATTCACATAGGGACTATGATTTGTCTGAGGTGACAGCATCTTGACTGACGAATGAATATATCTTAATTAGAGATGGTGCTGCTGAAGTTTCCTGGAGTAATTTATGGACTATGTATATAGTATTCTCTTTTTTTTAAAAAAAAATGTAGCATTTATTTTATCTGGAAGAGGAAGATTCTTGCTACTTTTTCAGTGATTGCAGACTGACTAATGATCTGTTGCCATACTTACGTAGCTCATACCTTTTGGCCAAGGTTATCTGCATTTTATTTAAAAGAAATGATCCCAGCTCAAATTACTTTTTGGTATCCTTTTTAAGTTACAGAACTGGACCTTTTAAATTGTTTTTTTGAACTTACGAAGATCTCAAATGTGAATTACCATTCAGTAGAGACTACGTGCATAACATAAATGTGAATTATGTGCAGTGTATTTCAGAATAATCCAGGAAAGCTAACTCCAGATAAATACTAATTATTTCTATCGTACTTTTACAGCAGCAGTATCAAAGTGCCCTGTTTTGGGCAGACAAAGTAGCTTCACTGTCTCATGGTAAGTAGTTGCTCTTTGCATTGGTTTTGATTAACTTCTTTCTGACAGTGTTCTTTTCTGTTTTTTTTTTTTTTTTTTAAACTGTTTGGCTAAATATTGAAGTTTTGAGTCTTTTCTATGTGAGTGCTTTTCTGTGATCCTTGGAATGCCATTTTTCCCAATACAGCAGTGCTAGTCTTCCTTCCCTTTTGAACTTTGTTTTAACATGAATGTTTGGCCAAACCTTAAGGTTTGCCTACCTTAAGAAACAAACAAAAAGTCCCCAGAGCTGCAAGTGACAGTGGTGGTTTCCTACAGGATTGACTGTTGCTCTGGATGACAAGTAGAATGCAGGTTTACAGAGTGACTGATGACAGTAGCGTATGTCTGTCTACTGCCGTGGTACATTTACACTTCTTTAAATGATTCTAGGTGCTCAATCCCACAAAAGCTTTAGTTGCCATTAAAGAAGGAGAGTACTAAGCCGTGCTTCTGCAATCATAACTTCCAACTGCAAAAGCCTAGTGCTTTCAATTCTGTTGTTGTTAAATTCTTACTGATATTTTTTGACAGACTGTTCTGGGTTGTTGTTTTCTGCCCTATGTCCAAGGGCAGGGTAACCCACAACTGCTGCTTTTTTTGCGTGTGTATCACTGTTGTCTCCTTCTTATGACAAACCTCTAGCATGAGGTTCTTTGTATTCACTGTCCAGTACCCTTACTATCCCATTTCTTTAAAGTTAAAATCTAATTAATTTTTCATTCTAATCCCTCACTGATAGATATTATACAGTGTGTAGATGTGTATCTATCTATCTATATATACACATATACACACACCCCCCCCAAAAAAAAAATAAACCAAACTTTGTAACTCAATAGGATGCTAGAATAGGATAAAAGTACTTTCCTAGTGAGGCAAAAGTGAGTATTCTTTATGTTTAAAGATTTGTAATTTGTTCTTTTATTTTAGAGGAACCACAAGATATCTACTGGTTGGCCCAATGTCTTTACCTGACAGCTCAGTATCATAGGGCAGCACATGCCCTTCGATCGCGTAAGTTGGATAAGGTAAGCTGTTTCAGTCAATGACTTATTACTCTTACTCCACTTTAAACCTCTTTTGCTAACTACAGTGACTTATTCACTATCAGAGAATATTTATTGGGAGAGTAATTTAAAAACAAGTATAGCCCAGTGTTCAGTTGGCCAGATTGAAACTGCTGTCCCCAAATAGGATCACAGAAAAGAGACGAGGTCCAAGGATGTAACTGCAGCAGGTATAGGAAGGTGGAGTGTCACTTCAGGTGTAGTTGTTTAAATTGTCTTTCAGCTCTGCTCATGAGTGGTAGAGGCAAGACTGAAGGAAGTGACCTTTGAGAGTTTAATAGTGTTATAGACCTAGTTGTTTTGGTCAGGAAAGATTTTTGGAGGTGAAGGGGATGAAGAAGCCATAAAACTGAAAAACAACAGATCAGAATGGAATTTAGCAGTGCAAGTGAACATGTTCTTTATAACTAATACATTTGAAACTTCTCTTTCAGTTATATGAAGCATGTCGCTACCTTGCAGCTAGATGTCATGTGAGTACACTTTAACCACTACTGGAAACAAATCAAACTAAATAAAAGATGCATCTTGGGAATATTAGGTACCTGACAGGCAATGTAGATATCTATGTTCATTGGAATAACAGGTTTAAATTTTGTGACAGTTAATTTCATTCTTAAACTTTCAGTATGGTCACTAAACTACCCACTGTAGTACTGTTCTGAAAAAATCTAACTGACCTCTTTTCCAGAAAGGAAAATACTCCCCTGATATTTAGTGGGGAAAGACCATGAACCATTTTTGTCTTATGTCTTAAATTGTAGATTAAATATAGATACTTTAAATAGAAAAATGTTCTGCTTGTAGAATAAGGTGATTGTATAAACTGTTTTTAGAAGCCTATCTCCTTCTGTAGTTGCAGAGTGCTGAATAATAGATTTTATTACTTTCTGCATATTATAAATGACTAGTAAAATAGTTGACTGAAGTTGTGAAATGACACATGTCCAAATAAGAATATGCATGCATGAAAAACCTGCTGATGAGCACTTGTTATTATAATCTGTGCCTTTGAAATGTGACACTTTAACTATTGGTGCTTTATGTACAGATGTTTAAAGTCCCAACGTTGTTTTTTTCCATGCTTGTGTTTGGCTAGTATGCTGCAAAAGAACATCAACAGGCCTTGGATATTCTTGATATGGAAGAGCCAATCAACAAAAGGCTTTTTGAAAAGTACTGGAAGGATGAAAGTGGATTGAAAGACTCTACCACAGACTGGGAGATGTCACAGTCCTCTGTAAGTGACATTTTTAAACAAATCACTGAGAAGCAAGATGTGTGAAGTCAGTGACTTTGCAGCTGTATGAATCTGAAACTCTGTCTTTAAGCTTTCTTTTTTAGATAACATATTTTTAAAAAATGCTGTATTGTTTTCTTTTCAGTCAGAAGTCATGTGATAGCTTGCCCATATGTAAAAAGCGTGGTTTGCAGAGATGGAAGAGTGCTTTTCAACGATTTCTCCTAAATTATTTGCAGTCACTTTGCAGGAAGTTCATGATCTAGCATTTGTTTTTAGAGTCTTTAAGCTCTAAGCTGCAGTTTCACACTTGATAATGTAAACTAAGTTTTCTTTCAACTGGGCTGCAGGTTCTGAGTGATAAAGAAAATTTTCTTCTCCTCCAGTTATTTTTAGTTAAATACTTCCTTAATCACTCAAGTGTTGTTCTCAGTGGGACATTATTTGATCATGCTTGAAAATTATATGACATGAAGGTGAGGTTTTGAAGCTCAGTGAAAAATATCTCCATAGGCACACAGTTAAAAGGAACTGGTACCACGTACAGGCTGAAGAGTATGTGAAGAGTGCTTGGAGTTATGAAGTTTATTAGCTGAAACTATAGTGAAGGTGATTGACAGGTGCCCTTTCACCTGTAAGACTGAAGTAGCAAAATGGGTTAAATCATCCATGTGAACTGATTTTGAATGCTGGTATTAATGGGCTTAAGGGAGAAGAGGATTATACAGTTACTGTGGTGCACCTTAATGTGAACATTTAAGCTACAATTGCAAGCAAAGGAAGAAGTCTTCAGCTTTGGCTGTTCATTCTTGGTATTCTGGCCCAGGTGTTTGGGTGGCTGATTACTGAATTAACCTGGGAATCTATTTTGACTGCAAAATAACCCAGCCAAATAACACAACTTCATCAGCCCTTACCTTCACAAATGCTTGTGATAATGTAGTTCACTAATGCGAGGATGGGTTTGTTTTGCCAAAGGAGAAAACTGCTGAAGTGGGTGCTGCTACAAGAAATTTTAGATCTCCTTAGGACTGTAGCTTTTTTCAGTCTTGATTTGATTAGTCTGCACAAACAATAACTCCAGAGTAGGAATGACTGCTCTCTGAGCTGGTAACAATATTACCACTTCAGCAGACCCTTGGGGTTGATTAGTTGTTAATGCGGTTATCCTGTTTCTGATGTGTGAGATCTTGAGGGAGTTGGTCTGTCTAGTTAGTCTAATGATACAGATACTTAATGTGTTAACTTTCTCCAGGTCACTTCTGTGGTCTTCTGACTGAATTGAACACTCATCTAGGGAGTTTTGAAAGATCATAGTAATTAGACATCATAGCACAAACTTAACTATGGTAATAATGATCTTTCACTACTTCTATTTCTCAAGCATCTATAACTTTGAATGAAAAGAAGGATATATTTTTTTTTGCTCAAAGTAATTGAGTCCATTTGGCCTTATTCATCTGTACTGCAGTCATTCTTGTCTTGCATGAAATACGTCGTTTCACAGTCAACAAAGAAGTGAATCACCTTTGGAAGTGACTATTTCCCTATATTGAGTATGAAGAGAATTTATTCTAATTAGCTTACAACTTGATATCAGAAAGCTGGATGCCAAAAGCAGAAAAGATCTATCCTGTTTATTTCAAGCATATGTTTGTTTGGCAGTAGATAACCTGACAGAGCATTAATTTGACTTTTTTGAGATGACAGAGACAATATTTTATTTACAGACAGTGCTAAAAAACCAGGTTCTGTCATACATGAAATGCTTTTTGCTTTTCAGGGAGCCCATTTGTTTTGTGCTCAAAACCAAATTGCAAACATTGATTCAGTCTTTGACCTCCAGCCCTGCTTTTCCACCAGATAAAGAGCTCTATATGCCTTTTACGAGGGAAGATCTATGATGCTTTGGATAACAGAACTCTAGCAACATACAGCTACAAAGAGGCCTTGAAGCTTGATGTTTACTGCTTTGAAGCATTTGATCTTTTAACATCGCACCATATGCTGACGGCACAAGAAGGTCTGGATAGCAGTATTTCTCAAATACAAGTAAAATTTAGCTGCTTTCTCAATATGCCTTTTTCCTGGATAAAAATTAAAGCAATACTGTAAGGAACAGACTTTAAAATGTATAGATTATTCATAAAAATGCATAGAAAATGTGTGAAATAAATGGCAATTATAACCCACTCAAATTTACATTGGAATTGTATTTTCCAGTCTTGCAGTGCTAAAAATTAAAAGAAACAGAGTAACCCAGCTGTCCTGTTTATTAGCTCTGGAAGCTCCTATGCTCTCTGCTCAGCCTAAATGTTTTACCTGTGTTCTCAATTTCAGAGGCTTTGGAGTCACAACACCCTACTGGTGTTTGCTTAGTTGAAGGAGGCAGTGGTTAATGTAGCATTCAGAGTGATAAAATTTGACATGTGGACTAAATTGAAAAAGTGCTGTGTTAGAGCTGTCTTGATTAAATTTAACATAAAAGTGCAGAAGGAAAAACTAAGAATTAAATAGTTTATTTCCATCATTACTAGCGTTAATCTGGTTTAGTGTATCTGTACCGTAATCTTCCTTGATTCAGGATGAGCATCAAAATTATTTGCATTTCTTAAGTCCTTAAAATGTTGGATCTTGCAATTTTTTCTGTAATATGATCACTTAAATTTCTTTTTTAATTCCCATAGAAAAAGAGCTTCTTGAATCTCTACCTCTTAGTAGACAGTGTACAGAAGAAGAACAAGAATTGCTTCACTTTTTGTTTGAGAATAAACTGAAAAAGGTAAAATCCTAACTGACTGAAAAGCTGGCAAATTGATTGGAAGCCTTGACTTCAGGTGTAAATTTTCTTGGATTCAGTTTATTCTAAACATTGGAATAAATAAAAGCTTTGCAATTTTGTTTACTTTAAAATTTATGATGCAGTAGATATCACTTTAAGGGGGTAGTATAACAGCTTGGTGTACTTACTTTCTGGTGTGGTGACAGCTTGAAATTCTGAATTTTAGCTTTATTTCTTGAAAAACTTCTAAGTGGGGGAAAAGAACATCAACAAAATACTAGGATATACCAACATTATTTGACACTACCTTTTTCTAAAGATAATGAGAGCACTGAAAGTCAGCTGTAAATTGCGCAATATTCATTTCTACAGCCTACATGTACACTAGTGACACTGGCAAGCATCTTTCACATCCTAAATGACCTTTTGTGTACATTATAAAGAAGCATTTTACCCAGTGTATGTTTTATGGAGTTTCAGTTTAAAACTCAGAATTTTAAGAAGCTTGATATTTCTTAAATGTTTCTTCTAGAACTACAAATATTAATACATATATACCTTCTGATTTTAGATTGGTGGTTGTTTCATATGTTGTTTCTTTTTGTCTTTCAGTATAATAAACCCAGTGAAACACTGATTCCTGAATCAGTAGACGGTCTTCAGGAAAACCTGGATGTGGTAGTATCCTTAGCTGAAAGACATTATTATAACTGTGACTTCAAGATGTGTTACAAGCTTACTTCTGTGTAAGTATACAAAGCTACTTGGAGGGTTTTTTTCTCATATGGTGAGGTATAATAGGCCTGGATTTACGGTGAATATCGTTGTTTAGTGCACTGATATACATTACAATTTGATAGAAAGTTTCAGATAGTTAAAATGTGGAGTTTGTGTCTGGCAAGATACATTATTTTTGTGGTATATAACAGAAGTATCCAAACTAAAACTCCAGTTAATCAGCAGTGTGCTGCACTTCCCTTCATCCATCCTTACTCTTGTACCTTCAGTTCTGTGTGCTGTCTACCTGCTTCTTGTTTGGCCTTCAGAGTGAAGGGGTTTGGATCAGTTGATTAGTTAGTACAATTTCTCTAGCTGATTAAAAGTTATGTTCATTTTAATACGCCAGGTTTTGTGTCTCAGTTGTTAAGTAGCCCAGGTATACACTGCTGCTTGGTTGCCAGATGGATCAGAA
Source organism: Forpus xanthops (assembly GCA_032466535.1). Taxonomy (NCBI): domain Eukaryota; kingdom Metazoa; phylum Chordata; class Aves; order Psittaciformes; family Psittacidae; genus Forpus; species Forpus xanthops. Next base: position 13,839 of record JASSUY010022384.1, read on the forward strand.
CAACAACATGGATTGCTTCTCAACTACTGTAGATCTGAACATACGGTTGTGGAGCTGTTTTTCCTGCTGGCCTGAAACTACCTTTTTAAGAAAACTGTATTTTTGGTTATTGAATGCATAGTCTCAGAATATTAGTGTAATAAAATAGAAGGGGTTTGGGTTGTTATTTTTAACAGTACAGCTTTTTCATAGTTGAAACAAGTCATGACTATGCAGAATATCCCAAGGAGACCAGTACAGACAAGATTTTTGGGGAAGCTGTAGGCAATGCTGACTGCTAGGGTGAATTTAAGCATCTGAGTAAAATTGTGATCATGTTGAAATAAATTACTCCAATTAAGTAAATAAAATTATACTACTGCATCTTTGTTTCTGAAGCTTAAATGCCACATCCTATCTAGCAGAAACTGGCAAGAGTAAATATCTCCTAGAGAAGGCTATCCCTGAAGCCAGAGCTTAGAAATGAGAGTCTGAGAAATCCATGTAACTTCAAAGTTTTAGACTCCCTTCAAGAGAAGATTTAATATACTTGTTTGTATGTTCTTTTATACTTTTTATTTGAAGTACTTTGAACTATTTAAAGATGTCAACTAAACTTTTAACTATTCCAAGGCGTACTTCTCAGAGAATAGAGTCATGATGTTGTACCTCTGATTTAAGAGGTTCTTTGGGAGTTCAAGACATCTTTGTTTTCGGCTTAGTTCACCGAATGCTTACAGGAAGGGCACATGCTTACATGCTATGTCCTGCATACAGTCTTGTCTGTAAGACTGTCTTCCATTTCTAAATGCCACAGGAAATAAAAAATTAGAACTGAGCTAAACACACTTCCTAAGGCATACTGCTTAGTGTTAAGCTCAGAAAGTTGAGGATTCCTGCTTTAAAGTTTCTGTCAAATGCATGGAAAAGATGAACAGAACTGCTGTTGTTTGCTGTTTGCTGATTGCTGATTAAATTTGACGTGGCCTGCAACCAAATGTGCATTGTATTTTTTTTTTCTGATTGTATATTCAGCATGACAGAGAATTCTGTTACTCTCTTTTGTTAAGTTATATTAATAGTTATTTTTCTGGTCTTAAGGTAGCTTTTATTATGCTGTTAATAGTTACTTTCTAGTCACAAATAGTTTCCCAATGCTTGAAGTGGTAGTTAACTGGACAATTACATACTATAAAAGCAGTTTGCTTGTAACACATTAAAACTTTGGAAATGTACATTGCAGATTTTTTAACTTTTATTGTTAATTTGTTTGGTTTTTTTCAGAGTAATGGAAAAAGATCCTTTCCATGCAAATTGTTTACCTGTACATATAGGGACGCTTGTGGAACTTAACAAAGCGAATGGTAAGAAACACAACATTTAATATGGGTCAAAAGAAGATTGTAAATCTTCAATTTTAAAAAAATAATTAAGGATTGCAAGAAGCCCCCTTAGATATGTTTAAAAAGTTGCATATATTTTGACTCCTACCTGCAGTTTCAGGAGAACAGTGGTACCTGGAAAAGAAAGGCCTTCCAGAGCTGGTTGAGGGGAGCAGTAGTACAGAGTCTTTATTAAGTGTTGCTATCTTTTAACCACTGGGTTGTGTAGCTAGACAATTAGTGAGCTACACTGCTTCATATCGTAGAATGGTTTGTGTTGGAAGGGACCCAGACCCCTGCCATGGTCAGGGACACCTTCCACTAGACGAGGTTGCTCAAAACCCTGTCCAACCTGGCCTTGAACACTACCAGGGGTGGGACAGCCGCAGCTTCTCTGAGCAACAGAGAATTTTGTTATCTGATTTCTGGTTTGTGGTGATCTTTATAGAGTGTCTAGGTGTACTTTTTCTTCTCAACAATAAAATATATTAATTTAAACTAGAAGAACCTTTTTAGTAGTGTGAATGCTTAGGTACATATGCTCATTCCATATTAGAAAAAATTCTAGATTGTTGTTGTGAAGGCCTCTTTTTAGTTCAAAGAAGTTAATAATCATGCAGCACCTTTGTTGGAATTACAAGGATAGCTTACTTGCAGCTGGCATAGCTTTTTCTCATTTCAGAATGCATAAAATCATCCAAATCATGTGAGGAACTTGAATATCTTTAAAATCAATTGGAAAATAGAGTAAAAGAGCTCATGTGATTTACAGTATTTCAAAGGATGGTACATTGTATGTACATAAATAGGTCATTTGGTATATTAGTACTTCTCAATGTTTAGCAGATATACTTTTCAGTTATAGTTAACTACATCTGAAAATGTGTCCAGTACTGTTTTTTTTTTTTCTTTGAAGTCTGCCTTGACAATAATCTTGTAAATAAGTTGGTGTTTTGTAAGCCAGTTTTCATGTTTGATTTTTTTCTAAAGCCAAGAATTTATACAAAGTACTTCAGGACAAGTTTATCAATTTCAGATTCCTGTACTCTGAAGAAAGAGAAATTTAATCATAGAATACCAGGTTGGAAGGGGCCCCAATGATCATCTGGTTCAACCTTTCTCGCAAAGAGCACAGCCTAGACAAGATGTCTCACCACCCTGTCCAGACAAATCTCAAAAGTGTCCAGTGTTGGGAAATCTACCACTTTCCTGAGGGAATTATTCCAATGCCCAATTGTTCCCACCGTAAAAAAATTTTCCTCTTGTGTCCAACTGTAATCTCCTCAGGAGTAATTTGTAGCCATTGTCCCTCCTCTTTTTCCATGTGACTCCTTACATAAAGGGAGCCTCCATCTCCTTTGTAGCCACCTTTTGAATACTGGAATGTAGTGATAAGGTCTCCCCTGAGCCTTCTTTTCTCAAGGCTGAACAGACCCACTTCTCTCAGTCATTCCTCATGATGTGCTTCCCAGTCCTTTGGTCATGTTTTTGGTCTTTCTCGGACCCTCTCCAGCTTGTCTGAATCATTTTTTGCATAGTGGGGACCAAAACTGAACACAATATTCCAGGTGTGGCCTGACAAGTGCTGGCTGGAACAATGACATCTTTATCTTTGCTGATGAAGCCCTTGTTGATGGAACCACTGGCTTTCTTTGCTGCAGGAGCACACTGTTCATTAATATTGAGCTTGCTGTCTACCAGAATACTGAGGTCCCTTTCACAGAGCTTCTTGCTAGCTGGGTAGATCCCAGCCTGGACTCCTGGATTCTGTTTACATAGGTGCAAGATGTTTCATTTATTCTTGTTGAACTTCGTAAGGTTCTTGTTACACTGCTTTTCTAGCCTGTGCAGGTCTTACTGCAGGATGACTCTCCCTTCTGAAGCATCCACTTCCCCACTCAATTTGGTATCATTGGCAGACTTCATCAGATTGATACTATTGATTGATACTATCATGCAGTTCAGTGAAGATACTGAACAGTTTTGGGCCCAGTATTGATCCCTGGAGAATCCCACTAGTGACTAGTTTGAAAAGGAGCTATTTACCACCACCCTGTGGATGCAGCAGGTCAGCCAGTTCCTCATCTGCCATACAGACTCCTTGTCAAGACTGTGACGCATCACAGCTTCTAGGCAGAGGCTGTGGGAAACTATCAAAAGCCTTAGAGAAATTCAGGTAGACAGTGTCCACCACTTGCTCTGCATCAACTGAGCAGGTTACTTTATCATAGAAGGCGGTCACGTCTGTTAGGCACTATTTGCTTCTGGTGAATCCGTACTGGCTTTTCCCAGCTGTGGGCTTTGTTTGTCTTGTGATAGCCCCTAGGAGAATTCACTCCATAACCTTCCCAGGGACTAAAGTAAGACTGTCCCATAATGCTGTTTCTTATGAAATTGCATAGGCACCAGAATTGTAATCCTGTATCTGATTGCTTCTTCCGTTAATACAAAATCTGTAGCAAGTTATTCTAATAACCAGAGTTATTATTTTAATTAGAAAAGTACTAATGGAGAAATATTCCAAACAATATAACAATTTATTTTATATTCAGCATATTAACGCACAGGATTCTACTTTTAAATTGATCTAGCCAGCATGTTATACTTTTTGAATGTAGGAAATTCAATACTGTTTTGTAGTGATGAGATATATTCAGTAGTAATACTGCATGCATTTATTTTAATATATATACATGACCTAAGCTGTTGGGGAATTGTTAAAGGGGTGGGACATATAGCTGCTTATTTATGTGCTGTAAAGACTTAACAGAGTTGGTTTATTTGGTTTTAGTTAACTGAAGCAGCTTGAAGCATTGCCGTGCAATAGAAAACACTTTTGTTAACTTTTGTATTAATAACATTAAATGGTCTAGAGAATTTAAATAGAAAGCTAAAGGGCTTGAAATATCTTAATGTTTTAGCACATTTTAATTTTCTTTTCTCTTCCCACTATATAGAGCTTTTCTATCTTTCTCACAAGCTGGTGGATTTGTACCCAAATAATCCTGTAAGTTATTCTAAGCCTTCCCTGCCAGGTAACTTTTTTTCTAGGTGAAAGCGGACGAAAGTTGTAATGCAACAGTCAGTCTGAGCAACAAAATTCAAACTCTATTTCTGAGTGGAGCTAGTAAAAAGGGTTTACTCCTTTTATTTTCTGTGCACTGAACTTTTTTTATACCAAGGTTCTTTCTTTAAAAAAAAGTACATATAAAGTATACTCAATGTGAAGTACTCACTTTGAATAATAATTTAAAACAAATGGCACAGAATTCCATAAATGTCTGTGGCTCCCTGTGCAACTCCTTCCACTGTTTAATCACCTTCACAGTGAAAATTATTTTCTGTTTACTCAGTCTGAATTCTTAATTTTGCAACTTGTACCCATTGCCTCTCATCCTGTCACTGCACCTCAGAGAAGAGTCTGCTTCTGCTGTTTGTGTTCCCTACCATTAAATAACTGAAGACTACAGTAAGCTTTCCACTTAGGGCTCTCTTCATGAGGCTGAACAAACCTGCTAAGAGATGCACATGCCAACAGTTTTAGCTTGTCTGTAATAAATAATTCAAAGAGCTGGCTGTGATTTCTGTGAAAAGTTTCTAAGTTTTCGAATTATAATCTGTTTCTCTGTTTTGCGTCACTTATGGTGGTATTTCACTAAAATCAGTGTGATACATCTAATAAAATTCTATTTTGATTTTAATGCACAGGTGTCATGGTTTGCAGTAGGATGCTACTACCTCATGGTTGGCCACAAAAATGAACATGCCAGAAGATATCTCAGGTAAATTTTTTTTTTCCTGTTTTTCCTTCACAGATCTGTTGCTTATTTGCTAAATAAATACTTACTGTTCACCATTGATTGAAAACTCAAAATAAATGGTAACCTCAATAAATTGGTTACTACTAAAATAGTCCCTTTGTTGATGCCCTTTTCTTGTTACAGTAATTTAGATCTCATTCATCTAGATACTTTTAAAATGACAGACCTATGTGGAATCTCTTTTGGCAGTCACATTCCTGTTATGGGCAGGTGTAGTCCCTGCATTCACTCACACTGCCAAGCTAACTACAGCTAGGTAATCAAGCCTGGGTTCTTAACTTAAGGATACTCAGGTGGTCTCCCAGCTTCAGGTCTTAAAGGGAGAAGTTAGATAGAAAATTCTGACATTTGGCTATCATTTCTTCTCTGCACAAGCAGCCTTGGGCTAGTTGGTCAGTCAGTCCAACACGCTTTCCTGTAGGTCTTATGTATGTCATATTTATATATTTACATCAGTGTGATGGAATATATGGAATATATTTATTTTGAAATGTATAGCTAGAAATGCTTTTTGTAACTTAACCAATTCATCCTTTATATTATTATGTTCGGTACTATCAAATAATTCCTGCTGTCCATGAAGAGCAACAGAAATAATACAGTGAATTCTTGAAAATACTTGATATTTTCAAGTGCTAAGTAGTTTGAACTTTTAAAATTAATTTTGTTTACGACTGGTTATAACAGATTATTTTAATAGATACCTAACTATGTGGCCTATCATTGCTATGTAAGTAGTCACCTGAAGCAGATAAAGTTTAACTTCAGATGTGTTTGCTTGTGACTTGCTCTTGTTGTTAGCAAAGCTACTACACTTGAGCGAACCTACGGGCCCGCGTGGATAGCTTACGGACATTCATTTGCAGTTGAGAGCGAGCATGACCAAGCAATGGCTGCATACTTCACAGCTGCACAGCTTATGAAAGGGTATGTCAAAAATGTGTTATTTAGCAATACAAAAATTAATCTATAAATAGTGTAGAATATTCATCTATATCCCTTTAAACAGTAGGAATACATTTGCAACAGTTACTTAGTAGAGAACAAAGGAGAGAAAAAAAAAAACAAACCAAAACCAAATAATTTCATCATCTGACTTTAACTGCATTATTTGTGATTGCTGTTGTGATTTTTATAAGTTCTAAAGTAAAGGTTTATATTCAGGCAGCCTGTGTTCTACCTGAAAGGTCTCTGAAATTTGTGAATCATGTTTGTCATACCAGGTCATAAATTGCTGTATAGTAATATCTTGAACAGCTGTTTCATGCTGTGGAGAATGAGTTGCAGACTAATCATGGGCATACTTCATATAATACTACTGGTTTTCATTGTAGATAATGGTATATATATTAATCCCTTTAGTTACTCCTTCTTCCAGATTCTATTTGCAAATTAAATATAGGAGGGAAACTAGGGAAAAAAAGTGCTCAGAACTAAATTAAATATTGAGAAAACTTGATTCTAGATGCAGGTTACAATTATGTATTGGAGTTCAAATTTTTAGTTAACAACTATCAAAGATGTAAGGCCTTTTAAACTGGGTTAACAGTCCACTTAAAACATTTTTTACTTGGATGTACATAAAAATATGCAAACACAGCATTTCTTTATAGTTTGTGATGACATTCCTGATAAGTGGATGTTTGTTTTATTGTAGTTTTTTTTTTTGTTTGTTTGTGGTTTTTTTTTTTTTTGTTTCGTTTTTTGGTTTTTTTTTAGGTGTCATTTGCCAATGCTCTATATTGGACTGGAATATGGTTTGACCAACAACTCAAAGTTAGCTGAAAGGTTTTTCAGCCAAGCTTTAAGTATTGCGCCTGAAGATCCTTTTGTTATGCATGAAGTTGGAGTGGTTGCATTTCAAAATGGAGAGTAAGCTTGCAAAATACAGTTAAATACGATCTTAAATACAGATTATCCTGAAGTGTATGTGCCAATATATCTGCTAAAGTGCTTACATTGAACTATAGTTTCTTTTGGTTCTAGTTTAGATGGTGTTTGTCTTAAAGTCTTGATTTCTACATTGTTATTTGTTGCTTAAGTTTTAATGACAAAAGAATTTAATGATTGAACATGCAGAGATTGATTATGAGTACCTAGTACCTCCCAATACCTAAAGAGGCCTACAAGAAATCTGGAGAGGGACTTTTTACAGGGGCATGTAGTGACAGGACAAGGGGAATGGCTTTAAAAGAGGATAGGTTTACATTAAATATTAGGAGGAGGTTCTTTACTATGAGGGTGATGAGGCACTGGCACAGGTTGCCCAGAGAAGTTGTGGCTGCCCCATCCCTGACAGTGTTCAAGGCCAGGTTGGATGGGGCTTTTAGCGACCTGGTATAGTGTAAGGTGTCCCTTCCCATGGCAGGGGATTGGAACTAGATGATCTTTAAGAGTGTTTCCAACCCATTCTATGATTATCATCTTGTGTATGCCTTTCATTGTGTAGTTGCATGCCTTGAAAAGGCACCTGTCACCTCTCTGCACACACAAGTGTGCAGTGCAGACACATGCTATAAAATTTTATACAGCAAAATGTTTTGTCATCTTGGAAGATTCCAAATCTGAAATATTCTGGAAAAAAAAAGCCCTTATGGATGTAAAATGTATTTAATGGATATTCTCAGTTCGCTTCTGATGTTTTAACTTAGAATTGTCAGCACATATGAGCACATTCACAGTCTATTCAAACGTAAGTTAGTTTTTATATCTAATTTCACTGATACGACGAAATAATGTTAAAGCACCGTTCCTTGTAAAATGGTTTTCTTATGTCACTAATGAAAACTCTCACTAATTTACCTTTCTTTCCTCCACCCCTCATTTCTTAGCTGGAAAACTGCAGAAAAGTGGTTTCTTGATGCACTGGAAAAAATCAAAGCTATTGGAAATGAGGTATTTTCCCTAATAACATTCACAACCCTGAATGTGTAAAACTTTGGGAGATTTTGCAATATCTTGTGACAAAATATGCTATGCTTTTTTTAGGATAGAAGCAATAAAATATAAATTTGACTTTAAAAGTTGGACCATTTATTTGTTATGGATCATGTTGGGGTTTTAGATGAGAACCATCACACTTTATCTTCAGTGTTACAGGAAAAGGCAAAAAGTATGTTTCTATACAAAATAAAAATAAATTCAGCATAACATTCAGTTCCAGTTGGGAAACTGCAGTAACTTGACTTGCTGTGTTATTTTGCAGGTGACAGTGGATAAGTGGGAGCCTTTATTGAACAACTTGGGACATGTCTGCAGAAAACTCAAGTAAGCAGAGAGTACTGGAGCTTCATTTAGCTCAAATACTGCAGAAATGCTTTCTGTAGGCCTGCTTCTCATTTATATCAAGATTATGTACCGCATGAGAGCAGAGTGGAAGTACTCTATAGGATCAAAATTCCCTAAATCAGCTTCTGAAGATAAATATGTTAATTGCCCCTCATATCCAGTTTACTACATGCAACTTAAAGTACTTAATGTAAAAGCCTTTCCTTAACTATTGGTTATTATTTGATACAGCTTTTAGATCCTTGTATGGGTGTGAATTCTAACTGGCTGCTGTACCAGGCCTGACACACTTGAGTATGTCCAGTGATTTATTTAACAGAAAGTGGGTTTTGTGCTGATTGATTGCTTGGATCAGTGCTTGTGGGTTTTTTATTGAAGCAGAAGACTCCATGACAGAAATGCAGCAACAAAGTATTACTTTCTGACTTGTGAGAACTGTTTCATATTTCCATTTAATGAAGAGAAAAAGAAAGTGCAAAGTGTGTGCACAAGATATAACAGTTTTAACATAGAGAAATGTTTTTTCCTTAATTATGTTTACCTGATTTTAGACAGTGTTTTATATAATCAGTACCATATCTTTCTTTCTAGTGTCATGGATTTAATTGTCAGATTGGTGCATACTGCAATTTTTGCTTCAAAGCTCCTAATAAGAATGTGATGGTGGTGGATACAAGCTGTACTTATGTTTTGGTAGTAATTACTTTGTGTTTGAGTTGCCAATTAGTCTTCATTTTCATTATGAAATGCGGATGTATAAGTTACCTCTTCTGCCAAGATCAAACAAAAGGCACTGATGCTGGAATCTATTCATGAGTATAATTACAGGGGATTTGGCTTTTTGTTTTGTTTTTTTTTCTTTTTTTTCAAATACGTTTTTCAGTTCTTATTCCTTTTGTCATTTTTTTTTATATATATATAATTTGCACAGTAAGTTAGCAACTGCTTCCATCACACTTATGACAACTTGCATTGTGTTATTTGTTCAGGTTCAGAAACCCAGCCTAATGTATTTCTACATCATTGTAAAGAATCTTTCAAGGAAGTTGAGAATTCAGGCAGCTGTACATGTGCTTTGAGAGTTTAAAAAATCCTTTAGTAACTAATTTATTAGTATTTGTAATATATGATATTGTTATATGAAAACAACATACTGGATATGTGTCTACTCACTGGTATTTTGCAGTTGAAATTTGAAAGCAGCATATTAAAATACGGTGGTAGTTAACTAGACAGGTAAATAACATTCAACTTGTTAAATGTTTATGCTACAAGCAAACAGTTGCATATTTTTTCTGCCTCAGTTGTTACTTCATGCTGTTAGACAACTTCATGTGTTGCTGCCTGCATAACTTTAGTCTAACTGTAGACATTAACATTTCTTCTGAATAGACAATTGCTATCTTTAACAAGTCAGATGTGTCAGTCAAATGTGTCAGTTTCTCAGCGTAATGCCATAATGTACCTTTAACGCTTGTTTTATAAAATAACAAATGCAATAAGCAGCCTCATTAATGGGTAATTTTCAAAGAAAAGGTGGCTGGTACTGGGAAGAATGAATGTGGGTATCATAGAATCATAGAATAGTTAAGGTTGGAAAGAACCTTATGTGTAAACCTTTCTTCTTACAGAGACTAGCAAAATAGAAGTGACAAAATTACCAGCACACACAGCATGTAAAAGTTGTGAAATTTCTGCCCAGAGAGCTTTTCTCAATTTGCAGAATGAGTGATTTAGTCTTGTATTGATCCTCTGCTCTCCGGGGAAGGAAAATGAAAGCTACAGAAGGAAAGCTAATATTACAATGAGCTGTATTAATTTTCTAAAGCAACTTACCATATCAAATTGCTAAGATCATCTCCAAATGGGGCCTAGCTATAGGCCATTTGGCCTGGCTGTTGTTTTGCTCCATACAGGAACAATGATTTCGAAATTTTATTGAGGAAGAAAACTGTCTATATCCACAAGTCTTTAGTGTGTTCTGTTACATTCAGAGTATGAAGCAATGATTTTGAAGTTCTTGCAGGACTGTGCATCACTGAGATAAGGAAAATACCAATACAATACTAGAAAGAAACCTTTCACCATGCAGCTTGCTAATAGATGTTCTGTATTTAACCCTAACAGGAAATATGAAGAAGCACTGGAATACCATCGCCAGGCTCTAGTATTAATTCCTCAAAATGCTTCTACTTACTCTGCCATTGGCTACATACACAGTCTAATGGGCAATTTTGAAAGTGCCATTGACTATTTTCATACGGTATGTTACTGGTTTAAATTAAAGTGCTGGTTACAGGTTCTGTTACTTACTGTTTCATCAAAAGTTTCTGAAGTTTTCTATTGATGAAGTAAAAGCTGACCATTTTGGAAAACTTACTACTTGGATCCTCCTTTGTTACAAAACAAATGAATATCGTAATTGTCTTATACATTTTATGTGCATAAACTTCTCAGGCAGCTGAAATAACTTAAAATACTTCCTTGTTTTGCTTTTACAATAAAGACACTGCTGTGATAGCATTGTTGAGTAACAAAACAAGAAACTCGGCACCATTGTGGAGTGAAGATATACATGGTGTTATTTGCTACTGAATACTTTCAACTGTGTTTTTAACAGGCCCTTGGTCTTAGGAGGGATGACACATTTTCAGTCACAATGCTTGGACATTGCATAGAAATGTATATTGGTGATTCTGAAGCCTACATTGGTAAGTCTCTCACTTATGTGACTTGTAAAGTCATCACGTCCTTTGAGAGGAGTCTCATTTTTAGTCAAGAATGACTGTCTACCATTACCTAGCTAACTTACAAAGTAGAGTATATTTTTGTTTGGTTGTTGTTTTTTTTTTTTTTTTTGTTGCTTATTTTTTTAATGGCCAATTGAGTCACAACTTACCAGCAGTTGCAGCTGACTGCTGTTTTTTGTAAGCACAATGATGGTAAAATCTTAGCAGAATAAAGAAAGGAAGCACTTTGCCATGAAAGGTGGTGATGGGTTTCTTGTATAAGAAATACTGATTTGTGGCAGCTTAGAAACTAAAGGGGGGGTAAAATAAAATAGAAATGTGGAGTTAAAAATTGGAGCACTAATGCTAACACTGCTGTAAAGAGATATGGGCAAGGCATTTTTACTGTGTCAAAACTCTGCTCCATGGAGACAGGATAAATTCTTCTGCCTCCAAAACCACAGCTTTACATGCGGTAATAAAAAAAAAGCTCTTCCTAAGAGTGATATGTCATATTGCCACAGTTGGAAATATTCTTTGAAAGCTTTCTCTCCCCCCAAAAAACTACTTGTGCTTCATTGAACTTAAGTGATTTATCTGTAATGAACGCAGTTGATGTACTGTCAAGCATGTTAAAGCAGCTGAAGCCAGTAGAAGCCATCTGTGTGATTTGTTGCTTTTCCTCCAGATTTTTTGCACAATTGAAGCATATGTTTCTCTTCAATATTATCAATATGTAGTCAAGACATCTGGATGAACTGTGCAGATGTAACATGTGTTAATTTAAACCATGCTGTGTGCAACTTAAGTCAGAAGAAAAGCCTCTTAGAGGATTAGGAAACAAATAGTCAATTACTTCTCATAGCAGACATCTGAATCAGAGTTGTACCTCTTATATTGTGCTTTTCTCAGAAAGGGAGCTGCTGGATTTTATCAGGACAGCTCTATCAACTTCAGTCATTAAGCAGTGAGAGCTCCCTGCTGGTCTGAAAGCAGAAAATTAGTAGTTTCTGGATAGTTTATTTGGCATACGCTTTTGGGAATGCTCATTTAGAATAAACTAATGGTTTGATTGTTTTCCTAGGAACAGAGATCAAAGACAAATTGAGATGTTACGACTTTGATGTACATACTGTGAAGACATTAAAGAACATAGTTTCACCTCCCTGGGATTTCAGAGAATTCGACATAGAAAGGCAAACTCTGGATGAAAGTGGCATAGTAGCATTAGAGACATCACATCAAAGAAAAAGTACTGATACCAGCCGCCCACTGGAAGAAACATTTGAGATTGAAATGAATGAAAGTGACATGATGTTAGAAACTTCAATGTCAGACCATAGCACGTGACCATAAATGCCGATAGCTCGTTTTGTTGAAGTATAATATGTTTAACATTTTTGTTATGGTGTTCTACTTTCAAGAATTTGCTATTTTTCTATGAATTCAAACTACTACTCTGTACTTAACACCAGAGAAATAATGCTTGCCTTAAGGATGATTAAAAAGTATAGGTGATGGACACTTTCTACAAAATTAATCATACGAGATGAAGTAAGAAATAAATTAACTTTTTTTTTTTTTTTAAACTATTTACTGATCTGACATCAGTAAGACTGTGAAGACTGAAAAATAGTACTTAACATGGAACTGTTCACAGTGGTGTTAAATTGAATAGCCAGTCTAATATAGTAGTATTGTGGCTTCTGAGTTTTCATTCTGTCTGTGTGGAATGCCTTCTCAGTAAATAAATAGAATTCCATGAAGTTTTGTACATGCTACTTCATAAATATGTATTCATTTAAGGAGCAGTTTCAATGGGTTTCAGTCATTTGACTCTTAATTTGGCGTATATTGAACTGGTGACAAAGCATGTACTTTGTTATACTTTCTCCCAGTTATTAATTTCAATTCTTTATCTATTGTATAACTGAAAGATCACTTGAAAACTTTATTTGGGAAGCTGACTACACCACAGACATGAGTGGTGTAAACATCAAGATCAATCAGTCTTACAATTAGTGTCATAAGCAAGTTATAAGCCACAGTTTACTACCATAGGGACCACAATCCCTCTCTTCACACATAGTTGTTTTGTTAATGCAAAGGATTAACTGAGTAATACACATACACTCTTTTTAAATGTTTCTGAGTGCGGTATTTTTAAAGTGATTGGTTCACTGAAAAAATGAAGAAGTAAAACATATGCCTCTGAAACAGCAGCAGTGACTTGTCTGTCTACTAAACAGAACAGGTCTGCCTGCTGCCTTAGCATGAATATTGAATGTATTCTGTGTAATTTTTTTCCTTTGTTGCCTTTTCCACATATGTTACTGTATGGGGCTTATAATTAAAACTTTAATGGTACAAGCTATCAAAATATTTTCTTCTGTGACTTCCAGTTAAGTATTGGTATTTGATGTTTACATTTGCTGAAGTGAAGCAGGCCAGGCTTCAGTGTGGAGTACTTCAGAACTCAAGAAGTAGCAATTTTTCTGTAGTCAAAGATTTTTCATGAAATACAAAAACTATTTTAGTCAGCAAAGTAAAATCATTGTTCTAAAATGTAATTACTACACTGTATCACAGTGTATTTGTGTATTCTCATACATATGTATTGTCAGTTACACTTTTACCATAACATGAATGCTTGGTGTCATGGGTTCAGCAGTAGCAGTCATCTTTCTCCTTCTTGGTAGCTGATGCAGCGCTGTGTTTTTGACTTCTGGTCTGGGAACTGGGCTCATAAAACCAGTGTTTTCAGTTATTGCTTGGTAATGTTTTGGTCTGACCAAAGACTTTCGGAGTCTCATGCTGTGCCAGGGAGGAGGGGAAGCCGGGAGGAAGCAGAGGCAAGACCCCTGACCCAAACTGACCGAAGAGGTATTCCACAACACAGCACATCATGCCCAGGATGAAAACAAAAAACAGCAGAGACCTGGAAGGGTGGGGGTGCCTTGTTTGGTCAGGCTGGGTATAGCTGGTGAGCAATTGTATTCTTTTCCCTTGTATTTCTCTTGTCATTATCACTGGTGGTAGCAGTAGTGATTTGTGTTATGCCTTAGTTACTAAACTGTGCTTATCTCAACCTGTGGGAGTTGCATTCTTTCCATTCTCCTCCCCATTCCCCTGGAACTGGCGGAAGAAAGAGGGGGGAGTGAGTGAGCAAACTGTTTGAGGGGTTTAAACCATAACACTTGGTTATTGTAATATAATTTTAAGTCCACTTTATTGGGCAAGGTATAAAAACACCTGACATATTAGTGCGGATCATGGAAGATTCCCTGTACCTTTTTATGGCACATAAAAACTATGGGTTTATATTACATAAAGTAACTGAGAGAAGGGATGAAGACAAGTACGTGTATTGAAGCCTTGCTGTCATTCTTACTTTCCAGCAGTCCATCTTTTTTGATTAATGGTCCTTTTAACTTTAACACAATGTTAACTTTTACTGTTGCCATGAAGTAGGTATCAAAAGAATGGTCTGAAACTGTAAACTTTGGAGTGATTCTTTTTTTTTTTTTTTTCTTTTCGTACAGCATTTTCCATAAACTGGAAAATATAAACTACAGCATTTCATCCCACTACATCTGTCTCATGGCTCCTTGAGTTCTCAGTGGCCAGGTTCTGAATCCTAAGGTTAGTAGAGATCACTACTTGGAAGAAATTGCTAGGTGGGAAGGGCTTCATTTATCCAAAGACTCTCTCATTAGCCAATCTGAGATACTTGCTAGTGAATCAAAATGCTAATTTCTCTTTTTCCTGGTTTTGCCATCTTATTTGCTTTCTGTGCTGACAGACTTATTTGCTGTGACTGTATCTTCACTCTTTGACTTTTCCTGAGAGTGCTCTCAAGAATCCTATCTGGATCAGGGATGCTTCATCCTATTGATGTAGGCTATGTACAAAACACTGTGTGTTTTCCACCTGCCCATTGCATTACTGAATATGAATTCAAGTTCTAGAGTCACCTGCACTTAACAGTTCATGGGTAGTGAGTGAGGAAAGGCCAGGGGAAGAGTCTCCGTTTTAAGAGCAATAGAGAAATCCGGTTCTGTCCCAGTGACAGCAGGAACTGTTCTGTGGCTTCACAGAAGAAATTATGGATGCTTGTTACCATTCCACACATTGGAACATAAGGATTGGATCATGTGTCCGGTGCAGAATTCAGTACCAATCCCATATCTTCTTAGAAAATTAAGATGAATGAAAATGGTTAACTTCCTAAAACATTCACTAAAGTTGCATATTCTCCTGCAAAACAGGGGATGAGCTGTCAGTCCTAAGCGGGAAAATCTTTATCCAAGCAGAGTATGGGGAAAAATGAATCGTCAAGAAGGTGTATGCACCTCCCTGGCCAGCACTGTGTCTCTTTACCTGTGCAGGTCATGGAGTTCATAGTGAGGGGTTTCCTTGGTTTTTGGTTAACTGGTAGTTTGTGTGTGGTTCAGGTGACTTCTTATGTTTTAAGTAAACTGAAGACTTTTTCTGGGCACACTAAAAGACTGGCCAGTTGAAACTCTGTAAAGAGTGTGTCTTAATAGCTACTGATTAGGCAAGTCTCATCCTTTAAAGAATCTTTCTTCAGCTACATTTACATCTGTACTTATGGATCCTGAATGATTGTAACCAAGGTGGCCACAGGATGGATAAAGCAACAGCAAAAGCTTGCTGCTGCACACTGGTCTTTTGTCTAACTTCAGTCATGAATATAAACCTTAGGTTGTTTCCTTTTACCTTTTTTACTGCTATTTTAATTGACAAAATAGTTTAAGAGATTGATAACAGTTACTATCCCTGCACTTTCCAGTTATGACCTGATGGTATGACAAGAGAGGAATGGACAAATTTATTTGTCCTTCCTTCCCCAGGGACCCAGTGAGGTTCCTGAAAGCGCCTTTCCCCGCCAACAGTGAGCATTCGGATGCAGTCAGCAATGGCGACGACACCCCTCCTCACAGCCTCGACCGCTGACGGGGTGGGGCTCGCACCCCCTGAAGCCTCGCGAGATTCCGCCCTGCTGCCGGCCACTACTCGCGAGCTTTCGTCTTGGCTGGGGGCGGTAGGGGTGTCCGCGTGCGATCGGTGCGGGAGCCGGGGTCGGGGTTCATGAGGGGCGGCGGCCGTGAGAAGTGGCCCATGGACATCCCGCTGCGGCGGGATTCCCCCCGTCGCCACACGGAGGCTCCGCCAAACCAGCTACCGCCGCCACCACCACCTTCCCCGCCCCGATTTACCCAAACCCGGCTAAAGGTCTTCCA
This sequence comes from Forpus xanthops, assembly GCA_032466535.1. Lineage (NCBI taxonomy): Eukaryota > Metazoa > Chordata > Aves > Psittaciformes > Psittacidae > Forpus > Forpus xanthops. The sequence continues at coordinate 30,302 of JASSUY010022384.1, forward strand.
AAAGCCCACCCCGGCAGGTCAAAGACAACGGCCGGGGACCGGGCGGAACTCACGGCTCACCTTCCCGCTCCTCCGCCTTATCTCTTCGCTCGTGGGCTGCAACTTCCAGTCCTTCCCCCAACTGCCATCTTCCACTGGCGCGGCGGGGCAGGATCGGAGCGGGAAGGGAAGGGAAGGGAAAGGAAAGTTGCGGCTGCTGCCGCTGGATTAGCTGGCCATCTCTTTGGCGGCGGGCGAGCCTATGCCGTGCGCGGAGGGCTGGGCGGCAGCAGCTGGCGAGGGACTGATGGCAGCAGCCCGTAGCGACGCGGGGAGGATTTACTAAAAATAGCCGCCCGGCTCGGCGGGGGGAGGCCGCCGGGCTCGGCACTGCTGTGCCGCCGTCCCTGCTGCGGCCGCTGGGGGCCGGGCGGGCCGCGCCGCGCCGCCGTGGGGATAGCGCTCAGGGGCGCCGGGCCCGGGCAGAGGGGCAGGAAGGGGCTTCGGGCACGAAAGCCGAAGGGCTGCGGCTCCCCAGGCGCTGCTGCACGGAGCGGGTGGGGTCGGGCAGCGTTCCGGCTCGCTGATGGGGACCTCAGCGCCTGGGGAGCCCCGCTTCCCTCCAGGCCGTGGCTCTGCGGCGGTGCCCGGAAAGGGCTGTGAAGGCCGGGCCGCGGGGCCGCGCTGAGGCACTGCCGGGCTTTCACCGCCGCCCCGCGGGGCTGGTGTAGGCCGGTCGCGGAGTGGCCGCTCGGCTGCACTGTTTTCGTTGTCGATCCTCGGGGGGGATGCACCTGAGCCTCACCCTGCTCGCCGCTAGCCCAGGGAGCGGTGAGAGGAGCCCGGCGCGGTGCGGTCAGGACACGCATCCGGAGGGCACCGCCGCTGCCTGCACCAGGCCTCCGGCGTAGGAGCTGCTGCCTGGCCCTCGTGGGGTGGGTGGTAATGTCCTGAGGTGACAGCACATTGCTCTTAAGTGCTTCTTTCCCCAGTCTTGAATAGCTCTTACCATGTTCAGCTAGAGGATGCCCGTCTTTCTAAACCCACCTTAGGTCTCTTTAGTAAAGATGAACGGTCTTCAGAATTCCCTTTTCCCAATGCGGTTTTGTATGGTATACGAAGCCCTTTAGGTTATGGAACCTGTGTTAACTATGTTTATCTCTAACCTAAATTTATGAGATTTCTTTACTACTTGGGAGAGGAAGGAGTGTCTCCTTTTATTTCTGTCCTTTACCTCCAGGTAAAGGTTAGCCTCAAAGCAGTTCAGTTCTTGGAAATTTAACTAATTATAAAAAAAAAAAAGCCATTGGCTATATTCCATCTACAGGCTTTGGAATTTGCATTTGTATTTTTATATATTTCACTTATCATGGAAGTTTCAAGCTGTGTTTTACTCTTTTTATTTTTTTTTTTTATTTTAGGATTGATTATATTTATTCTTTCCACCATATTGGTTTCAGATGTTAGCTTTTCTGAAACAAATGCTTAAAATTGGTCTTTCTAAAACTGGTGAAGAACTAGTTAAGTCTAAAAGGTACAGCTGGCAGCTAAAGAAAGAGGTTTCGAATTTGGGCCTGAATGTCATTTACTGCTCGAGGGATACAACAGATAAAAAGTCATCTGTGGTAAGCAGTGGGTTATGTGACCCTCAAAATAAATGTCACTTCTCAAAATTAGAAACAAAACTATGTCTGTGTATGTCTCAACTTGGAGAGGGAGGAAACTCATTATATTGTTTTGGTTTGTGTTCTAGTGCGGGAATTGGTTTCAATGGGATTGCTAGATGTTAAGTCATGGAGTACCATGATAGGTACATCTAAGTCCAAATAGGCTAATGAAATCACGCAGCACTGTTTCTGACAGATCAATACCCTTCAAACTGATGCATACTTTTGTTTCATTATGTACTCTCATCCTCTGTCTATTTGAAGGAGGCATTGGCATTATAATTACATTCTAAAAGACTAGTCACTGCTCCAATCCTATGCTGGGAAATCCTGAATTTATACTGGAAAACAAGAGGCATCTCTGAGACACCCATGTGTTTTTGTTACTGCTGTGCTTGCCCCTACTCATTTCCACTCAGTGCTAATAATATAATGAAATGGTGTATGGTGTTAATACTCAGGGAACTTTTATTTTGCTTTTGCTAGATCTGCTACTGCTGTAGCATTACTACATTATCTACTCTTAATTCTACTGATCGAAATATGATTTATAGACTTGACATTTGCTGCAGTATGTGTAGCTCTTCTTTCAAATGTAGAATTCCCTATTTTCTCACTGCCTTTCTGAGTTATTACAAACAGTTATCAAAAGCCATGAAGGTGAGAAGAGAAAGCAATATGCCTGCATTATAACTTGTAATTTATAAAACCTGAGATGAGGTGCTGAAATCCTTAAAGCATTTTTATCCCTAAAAAGAGACTTGAGTCATCCTTCCAGCTTCATCTCTGCCACACGGTGAACTAGTGTCTGCTGCTGCATGATGCTGTTCACATACCTACAATTTACAATAACTGGATTTTTTAATGGAAAGAGCTTGCATATTTATCATACAGGAGATCACTAAGGTAATATCTGGGAGGGCCACAAAAGGTTTTGAAAACCATGCTGGAACAGAAAAATTGTCTTCCCCATGGTTCCTCACTTAAGGTAGGCCCTAATGAAAACACTAGGAGAAAAAACATTCCCCCCCCCCCCGAAACACTGAAAATATTGACATAATTGGAAAAAATTAAACCACACAGCTGTGTAGCATTCAGCAAACCTTCCTTACATTGGCACAGATTTTACAATCACTAATACTGTGGCAAAATGGCTTTCAGAAATTCCATGCTTTCACTAGAAACTATTTGAGGGAATAAAAAGGAAGTGAGGTATAATAGTTCATAAAGCAGTACTTAAGGCTCATCAAGCACTGAAAGGGAATGTCTAGGATGTACTGTACTGTGTGACCACTAAAATTAAGATGATACTCAGCTATGTCCCTTTCCCGTCCTGTTCATAAGCTATCATTTCACTAAAAGTGAAACCCATTGAGATGAGCAGAAAAAAATCCTTAACATTTAACAAGACCAAACTGGACTTCCAGCGTACATGTGCTTGTTAACTTACAGATCTGAGTAAGATGGAAGTAACACGTTGCCTGGAAAACTGTTGAGGAATGAACAAAAGCTAAGTCTCCCCCATTAGTCGATGTTACATGCTAGCTCTTTGCTGAAACAATCAGTTCTTTTGGATGCTTTTCTGTTCCTGGACTGCCAGACAGTAGATTCTTTTCATTATCTCTGGCAGTCAAGAGGCTTCAATTATTCTACTCTGGTGCAATCTTACAACGCACCTATGCTTCTAGTTACATTCAGTGCAGATTGACAAGGCATACTTTTCAGAGATGATTCTAAAACTCAGCTTGAAGTTCAAGGAGGCAGCTATGTACTTGCTGGGTAAGATGAATAAACACCCCAGAACTTAGCTGGTGTCTGTTCTGTAAGTTTTGAATGAAGGATTAGAACTAAATGATCTCTTCAACCCTGTGATTCTGTGAACTCGTGGATCTGCTTTTTATCTTCACCTTCAGGGAAGTTCAAGTCATGCTGTGCTCCTCTTTAGAAATCAGTACCAGCTGCCTCTCATTTGTCGCCTCATAGGACTAGATCCTTGCAATGCTTCCGATCACTTTTTTAATGGAATTAATAGATGATACCTAGAAAGTTGCACAGGTCAGCCATGCACCATGTACCTAAAAAATACAACACTTTAACCATTGTTGTGCAATTCTCTATGTATGCTTTATATTATGTATTAATGCTTATAAGAGTATCTGCCTTAGCAGTTATTTGTATTTTATTAAGAATATTTGCATAACTTCCTCCTTTAAAATGTTAAGATTTGTTTTCCCTAAGAAGAACATCAACATTCGGTTTTGGGAAGGACTGTAACTTACTTGTGACATCTGTTAGTTTGACTGAGAACTAATGAGTCTTCTTCTGGGTGAGACTGCTAGCCTTTTAGCAAGTATCTTGCTCTTTGGCTCATAAACATTACAATTACACATGTTTCAGACTGGGCATAATTGTTGATTTTGTTTACAGAAAACATTTGCTTTTTTCCTGAAAGATCAGTGGTTTAGCTGATCAGACAGTTTTACGCAATTTGCAAATAACCATTTAACTGCTACAGAAGTAGGCAATTAAATAAATCAATACAGATGCTAACCTTTTAAAGTTAATAGGGTTTTTTGTACTAACATTAAAAAAAAGAGAATAGTTTTAGATATGTTTAAATGTGTTATTAAAATCCATCCCCTTCACACTGGAAATAATATGTGGTTAGCTCTTTCGATGCCTGGGCTTTCAGGAATGTGTACATGTATCTACATTCGATAGGACTATTCACATTGTTAAAATTAAACATGTTATTACCCCTTTTTTATAGCGCAAATGGTTAGCTAATATTTGGAAATTTGTGGGGTATTTCTCGGAAACATGACAGAGTCAGGCGGGTTTTGGTCCTAACCTACTTCTATGCAAGGAATATAAACATATCTTGTTTCCTCAAACACAGTAAGTTCTGAAATGAGTGATCAGATATAACACTAAGCCTGCACATTACTGCCTTGCCACATCTCTGTGCCTCCAGCCTGGGTCTTTCACTCATGTGAAGCAAACATTTTTAAATGCCCCTGATGCTGTGGTGAATTGCTCAGAACTGGCAAATCATAGAATCATAGAATAGTTAGGGTTGGAAAGGACCTTAAGATCATCTACTTCCAATGCCCCTGCTATGGGTAGGGACAACTCCCACTAAACCATGCCACACAAGGCTATGTCCAACCTGGCCTTGAACACTGTCAGCGATGGAGCATTCACAACTTCCCTGGACTTGGGGGTGTTGGTCGATGAGAGAATGAACATGAGCCGGCAGTGTGCTCTTGCAGCCCAGAAAGCCAACCGTGTCCTGAGCTGCATCAAAAGGAGTGTGACCAGCAGGTCAAGGGAGGTGATCCTGCCCATCTACTCTGCTCTCGTGAGACCTCACTTGGAGTATTGTGTGCA
>JASSUY010022385.1:0-18068 GCA_032466535.1 Forpus xanthops
ATGTCATGTGAGACAGTGTCAAACGCTTTGCACAAGTCCAGATAGATGACATCAACTGCTCTACCCCTGTCCATCAGATCATTCCTGTTATCATAATATAATGTCTACTTTTATTATACACTTTGTATCTATATGATGAAATGGAAAACTTTGTATTTCAGACTCGTATATTGGTGACCCATAACCTAACATTCCTGCCTTATACCGATCTTATAATAGTAATGGAAGAGGGCAGAATAAGTCAGATGGGGACCTACCAAGAAGTTGTTTCAAAGAGAGCTAATTTTGCTGAGCTTATTCAAGCCTTCAGTGCAGAGCACACAACTGAAGAGACAAGCCTGGTGGAAGGTGAGAAAACCTGTATACTGTGTTTGCTTAGTACTTTTCTTTTAATTCAAGATGTTAAAAATATTCCTCCTGGGAAATAAATAGAATAATTCCTGGAAAATGTCCAAATTTTAGTACACAATTACAGGTTATAAACTGAAAAAAAAAATCAGACTATAATACCTTGAGATCAAATGGTTTATTCTTTCAGCTAATGAATATATGATAAGCTACTTATTCAGTCATTTACTACACTTGCATTCTGTATTAATTGCCTGGCAAAGTTACCTGATTCTGTTCAGGATTTGTCACCCAGTGTCATGACACCCAGTAAAAAATTTATGGACATTTCAAATTAATCTTGCAGTGTCAGCGTTTATGTCCTGTTTTATATTGGATGTTTCCCATTTCCACCACCTTAGACTGCTGAAATCATGGAGAACAGCAGGAGTAAGAGAATATTGTCCATTTGTATGAGACAAAAAAAGGATTGGGACTTAGATGAAGGGGGCCTATAGGGATGCTGGGGAGGGTCTCTTCATGAGGGACTGTACAGAGAGGACAAGGGGTCATGGGTTCAAACTTAAACAGGGGAAGTTTAGATTGGAGCTGAGGAGGAAGTTCTTTACTGTAAGGGTGGTGAGGCACTGGAGTGGGTTGCCCATGGAAGTTGTGAATGCTCCATACCTGAGTTGTTCAATGTGTACTCTTGAGAGCTGTGGGAAACAAATTAGGTACATTGACAATACAGCAAATTTGACCTGTTTTCAACATGTACTTCAGAAAATTGTGGTTATTTAATTTTGAGAGAAGGAATCTCTCCACATGACAAGAAGATTCCTGTAACAGATAAATGATTGCTGATGTTTGTAATGCTGGTCTCCAGTTAGCTTAGGCACTCTAAATTGAGTCTGCAGTAAGAACAGTGCACAGTCTGGTGGTCTGATTATTTTAGGCCCTATACTGGAGCCAGCACTCTGGGTTTCATGGGGAAGAGCAGAAAGACAGAATAGCAAATTTGCACAAGGTAGCAGTGGGCAGTCTTGAGTTAGCTGTGTTGAGAGGTAAGTGTGAGATAGGTGTGTGAGGAAACGTATTGCTCATGAAGAGTAATAAAGAGAGGGAAGGGGAAAAAAAGTAAGGAGGAGAAGAAACAGCATGCATTGTGTTGTGATACATTATACAGCAGAGGTGCATTCAGCAGGGCGGTATGATTTAAAAATCATATATTTGTCTTGACAGATCTGTTGACAAAACCAACATCAAATATGCAAATAAGGAAAAAAGAATTCCTAGAATTAAAAATTGGTGACTCTTTTCATCAACACATGAAGAGCAGCAAATTTGGTTTTCCAGACACAATGAAAGAATACTTTGAGATAAACACTAATGTTAATATTTGTAGGGACACTAATATTAACACTAAGCAAGAATGAAATGCCAAAGAGACTCTGGGGCCATGGGGGAGATTTACCCACTGTCATAGCTCTAGCATAAAAGTTTCTGTCTTATGTAGTAGCTGTCCCAAGACTGGGTTGACTTCAGTAGTTCATACTTTAAAGTATTCTCATCCATCATTTTGTCCCAGTTTTTGATTTCTAGCTTCCTATGCTGTACCCATCTACTCATGGCATAATACTGAAAAATGCTTTGATTCTTTTTTCTCTGTTGTAGTGAGACCTCCCAAAGAAGAAGGACAAATGGGCAGGAGACTGCAAGAAAGAGAACTGCTGAAACATGAAGAGTAAGTATTAAAGTAATAAATAAAATTAGCTCTTGCTTAACTGTTGCAGTGTTGCAACATCCCTAAGTACTGAAGTCTGTATAACTATGCTTCACTAAGCCAACATGGGTTAAACCATCAACAGCTGGCTGGAGGGCATATATCTGGCTCGTCTTCTGGTTACACTTTATACTAAAGAAAATCAGTTAATGATGTGCTGCAAGAGTTCGAGAAGTTCAGTTTGTGGGCAACTTACTGTGTGATCCAAAGTACATTGAGAAGGAATGAAAGGAACTTTCAGAAGGCTAACTGAACTCACTAGAGTGGATGCACCCACAGTTTGATTTCTTGGTGTATTAACAAGTTGTTTATGCTCTTTGTTTTTCCCCTGTAAGATTGATTTACCTTTTTCCACCTTTAAGAAAACTTCTGGGCTTTCAAATTGTTGAATGGCCTCCTAGAGCAATTTTTAAAACACTGTAACGGTATATTTGATGTGGTAGAAGATATGCAAAGGTGAAGCAGAAGAGACTCAAACTAGCAAGTTCAGAAAATGCACAACACCTCATCTTAACCACCCTGGTCCACATGTAGTAGAATTGGATGTGTCAGATAGTAATCTCTAATCCCAGGCCCGAATAAGGGCTGAGACCCAAGGTGCACCTCATTTACATGCCTCAGAAAAAGGGTGATCTTGCACCTCTAGCTGATGCCTATGCAGGGCAAGCTTGGATTTATCTACAGGTAGATACAAGAACTGAAACAGCCATACCTCATGTTGTCTTCTGACCATAACATTGTAACAACAAAAATTGAAGAGTTCATGGCTCCACAGGAAAAAATCACAAGATTTTACAGTATTAACTTTTGCTTAGGAATAAATGAGCATATTCTTCATGTGATGACTCACAAGAAGATTTGAAAGTGTTTCTTTTTTGCAGCTCTTCTGTTGATCAATGGAAACTACTCACTAACAATAAAGAAAGAGTTGCCACTGGTGGTGTAAGTACCAACAGAAAAGCTTTGACATTAGTTTTTATAAAAACATATTGTTTTGCAGTCTTCTGTTTCTTTTTAAGGTTGCCTGAAATCTCATTACTGAATACAAAACGTATTTAAATACCTGCTGGAGGAGAGACTAGAAATTGTGCATGGTAATGCTGTGTTGGTTTGTGTTAGAAGCACACTTTCTGCGGTCTCCATTTAAAAAAATCCTGTCAGTAGGTAGAAGGAAAAGAACAAGTGAAACTGAGTGTGGAGAAGGTCTAAACGTCCTGGTAAACTGTAGTTTACTTAAAATAAGAATGGGGTGGGAAAGGGAAGAAAATGGTAGAAATAGATTGTAGAAAAAAATCTGCAGAAGAAATAGAACAGTTTATGCCAACTAGAGCTTATTTCCATCCTGTAATTAAATCAGAATCTGTCATTATTCTGTTCCTACCAGTTCTACCTTCCAAGTTTCCTGAGTTTAGCCTCATTAGTGCCCATCTACACCAAGGATGAGAATTTTCTTCTGCTTACACTAATTTCCTTGGCTCCAGGAGCCCAGAGTGGCAGTTCTAAGGTTTATAGTTCCATTGATGAATAGAGTAAGATTTGCTTCATACAAACTGGCCAGGAATTGCATTAATTTATCTGTTTGTTTGATCATTACTTGTTCATTACTTTGTTTTGTATAACTATGCATACAAGATTTTTTAAGTCTGACACTGGAAAGGGTCACAAGCAAGATTGCCTATGATATGCATCGTTAAAAAGCAGAGTGTAGTGGGAGAGAAGACCTTTTTACAGTAGGATTTTACATACTTAAGTTATCAGATTTAATTAAGAAATGGTTTAGATTTAATATGAATGTAATGTACCCACTTCCCATTATATAATGTGTTTGCCTTCAACAGTTATAATGACTTTGTATATATATAATTTTTTTTATGTTTTTAGATGAAAATGTCAGTTGTTTTGAAATACCTCCAAGCCTTCAAATGGCAATGGATGTGGCTAACCATAGCTGCTTATTTAGGACAAAACGCACTAGCCATTGGGCAAAATCTATGGCTTAGCACCTGGACTGCAGAAGCAGCAAAAGTTAGTGATCTCACAGAATGGAAACAATCTCAAAACTATAAACTTCGTATCTATGGACTTCTGGGACTCATACAAGGCAAGGATGAGCATTTATGACTATTTTCTTACCACTTGCCAAGTCTGATCTGCCTGAATGTGTATTAGTAAAGAAATAATGCTGCCTGTTTCATAAACAGAATTGTATGCCACACAGTATAATAGTTCAACCTGGGGAGAGGAGATGTACAGACATGCTGAAGAAAATACTATTCGAGTTTATGATACTTCTGTGAATTCTTGGAACATCCAATTGTAACATAATGAAGTTATGCTGGCATCTCAGTGGAGATGGAAAATAGTGCTGATGTGTGTCATGCTAACATGAGAGACTTACATGCAAGAAAAACATACTTATGAAGTAGTAAGATGTATCCACAAACTACAAATACGTACATTTGTAAAACTAAGAGAGCTATAAAGTGTGACTGTTGGATTGCTCACCGTGGCAGAAATCCATAGCAGATACAAACTCCATCTCTTTCCTTCCCCAGCCATTCATACAGTCTTTTAATTCATCCATTCCTAAGGTCTTTTTGTTTGCTGTGGTGCCTATGTGATCACCAGGGGATCCCTGTCTGCCTCTCAGGCATTGCATCATCAGCTGTTGGACAATGTATTGCATCTCCCTCTTCAGCGTTTTGAAACTGATCCAGTCGGTCAGATCATCAATAGATTCACAAAGGTAAAAGGAAAATTCATGTGTATTTTCCATTTTATGAAAATGAAGCTTCAGTGACTATGAATTTAATTCCATTAGTGTAGTTGAAAAATGAAAGATACAAAAGTAAGTGAATGCAATATCTAGCAATAGAAAGTTATTTTAGTGCAGAAAAGCTTTAAGAACTGTCTCAAGCTATTTTATTACAAAATCATCAAAACACGTTATTAGAAGTATAGACCCTTTTCAAGACCATTAGGAGTTCATTCTTCAAAAACCATTCCTGCTGTGCAGCAAGTTTACTAGACATAAACCTGGTCTGTGTTTCAAAAAATGCGTATTTTTCTTTGGTAGTATATTGCATATCAGACTCAAATGTTTTTGTCAAATACAATTAATACATTATATTCACATCCTCAAAGGTATATAGACTTAAGGTGAATATTATTTTCTATTTTTATAGTGTTTTAGCTTTAACTGGAACCTCTAATACATAAACAAATATTATTTACTATGATTTTAATAGTTCCCACTCTCATCATAACTTCATAATTGAAATGAACTACACGTTAGTTCAGATATAATGACTGCTAGTAGCTGTGTTCTCAAGAATAGACCCAAAAGTGGATGTGTAATACACTGAAAGATCAGTTGATTTAGGTTCCACTCAGGACCCTGGTCTTTGGTAGTGGTATATTACAAACTGGTTTTGAAAAAGCTTTACCATGTACAGTAAGAGATTAGTAATATTTCAGTACAGTTCTAGAGTTATTAACAGGAGTATACAAGGGTTAGGATTTGAATTCCTGGCTTCCTTTTCAGTCTGATATTCTTTACGTAAGTATTGAGTCACAAAATAGCAAGAGATGTCTCTTTCTGACTTGAGCACTACAAGCCTGTTCTCTGATATACCATGGGTAGTCTAAAAGCTATTATGTCTAGTCCACTTTAAGACAAATAATAACAGTATATGAATACATTCGATTATGATATAATTGGGGGAACCCTACTAATTTTTATTGAAGATATTTTAGTTTGATTCCATTTTTAAAGAATTCCTTCTCAAAGTTTTTAGTGGAATTTACTCACAAAAGTCTTGATTCTTCTTTGCATTTTTACAGGACTTATTTATAGTGGACTCACGTTTTCATTACTACTTACGAACTTGGCTAAATTGTACACTAGATGTTATTGGAACCATTCTGGTTATCACATCTGCCTCACCGCTATTCATAGTGGTAGTTATTCCCTTGGCATACTTCTATTTTACTATCCAGGTAACTGCATTAAGCTTTTACAAGGATTTCTAGATTTATGTGGGTGAAATATCCAAAGCAATCAAGGAAGCAGGCTTAAATTATTTCTTACTGTGAAAACCAAAATAATCTCCAAATGCATATACATATATGTGTGTGTGTGTGTGCATGTATATACAAAGAGGACATGAAATTTCTTTCAGAAAAAGTCCTCAGGCTTCTTAAAAGGGAATTGAATATATCCTGCAGTGCTTGTGAACTTTTAACAACTTTGTACTTTCCTCTTTATTAAAAAGATATAATATTGATACAGATTCCACCAAGAAATTTGATGGTTACGTGAAAAAATGGGTGTATGTTATAGTGAATGCTAAAAGTTGAAGTTACTGTGAAACAGCAGATGTAAAATAGAATGATGCTTAAATGACCTGTGCTGTATTTTTTCTAGAGTGTCAGTTATACTGAGAAATCAAAAGTAAGGTTTTAGAAACTAATTGCTGCATTTCTGTTTCTTGATGCTCAGAGTATGGTCTGTGATTAAAGACCTTAAAAGATTCGCAAAATAAGAATATAAGGGAATGAAAAGTGGACCTGAATTCAGTCTCTGCAATGGAATTTACATTGATACCCTGAAGAAAGGGCAACTTTCATTGGGAAAAGAAGTAGGATATTATAATTTGAAATGTTATGGAGAAGTGTTAGTTAATTGCTACACACTTCTTGTGGTATAGCCCATTTTCTATAGAATTTGGAAATAATGTTTTCTGGTTTAACCTTACCACTAATTTATATATTGCAGTTATATAGGCATTACGATGTTAGTGTGTCCAAAGAGACAGAGGTGTTTTTTTATACTATTTACAAGCAGCTCTTTTTCTGTGCAGGGACTTCCAGCTTCATCATATTCAAAATTCACAGGAGTTACTAGACAGCTTATTTAACTGGAAATAAATATGGCAAATATTTTAAATACAGTAAAAGAAGCTGTAGCAGCTTAAAATGTCTGTCTTGTTTGCTTTATACTGTTTTCTTAGCGACACTATATAGCGAGTTCACGACAGATTCGACGGCTAGCAGGAGCATCGCATTCTCCTGTGATCTCCCATTTCAGTGAGACTCTTGTAGGGCGATCAACAATTCGAGCATTTGGCCACCAAGAGAGATTCATTAGAAAAAATAATGATGTTGTGTATGAGAACTTAGTCTACTTCTACAACAACGTCATCTCAAACAGGTACTTTACAGCAGTTCTGCATCTGTGACCAATAGCACCTTCTGTAGAATTTCACAACTATTTACCTTTAGTCAGGGTAAACCCACTGAGAAAGAGAAGAGCAATTTATCCAGCACTCTTTGTAATGAATGCATAGATTATGTATAAGCACTAGGATGATTTCTTCTTTATGTACGAAAGGTTTATAGAAAACATGCATAAGGTTCTACACCTGGGTCGGAGTAACCCCAGACAGTTACAGGTTGGGCAGAGATGAGATTCAGAGCAGCCCTGAGAAGGACTTGGGGGTGTTGTTCAATGAGAAAATGAACATGAGCCGGCAGTGTGCTCTTGCAGCCCAGAAGGCCAACTGTATCCTGGGCTGCATCAAAAGGAGTGTGACCAGCAGAATGAGGGAGGTGATCCTGCCCCTCTACTCTGCTCTCGTGAGACCTCACGTGGAGTATTGTGTGCAGTTCTGGTGTCCTCAACATAAAAAGGACATGGAACTGTTGGAACAAGCCCAAAGGAAGGCCATGAGGATGATCACCTCCCCAATGAAGATAGGATGAGAAAGTTGGGGCTGTTCATCCTAGAGAAGAGAAGGCTGCATGGAGACCTCATAGCAGCCTTCCAGTATCTGAAGGGGGCCTATACGGATGCTAGAGAGGGACTCTTCATGAGGGACATGGGGTAATGGATTGAAACTGAAACAGGGAAAGTTTAGATTGGATCTGAGGAAGAAATTCTTTACTGAGGGTGGTGCGGTACTGGAATGGGTTGCCCAGAGAAGCTGTGAATGCTCCGTCGCTGGCAGTGTTCAAAGCCGGGTTGGACATAGCCTTGGGTGGCATGGTTTAGTGTGAGGTGTCCCTGCCCATAGCAGGGGGGTTGGAACTAGATGATCTTAAGGTCCTCTCCAACCCTAACTATTCTATGATTCTATGATTCTATATTCTGTTGAGAATATTAAAAAAACATCTGATGAGAATATAATAAAAAAGGGGGGGAGAGGGGAAGAAAGATGTTTACCAATACATCGTAAGCGTGGCCCGTATGACATTTCAGATTCCTCATACAAGTTTATAAATAAATCAAACTTGTATTTCAGTAATTCACATGGAAGTAACCTGAGAAGAACTCTCAAGATATCTTGAGAATGTATCTTTGGTTTAAGGAAAACAAGTCTATTTCCTCTCCTTCCTTTGGGATGCAGTTCAGTTAGAGGCTGAGATGAGCAAGGATAGTTCAGTTCTGGTTTTCAGACATACACGTGAATCTTTTCCAGAGAGGAAAAGCAGTATAAGGAGTGAAGGGAGCATTAGACAGGAGTTGAGACCTGCATTTGGTTTTTAGCAGTGGTACCAGTTCTAGATACATCTCCTGGCCAGTCCACCTTTAAAATGGGAATGATGACACTCTTTTGTTAGGGTAAACTGCTAACATAATGATCTCAAAGAGTCATTATATTAGCAATATGTTCAATATACTGTAAAAAATTTTGTAGGTAATTCACTTTTTTCTTTGCTTTGATTTACTAACAGGTGGCTATCCGTCAGGCTTGAATTTCTGGGAAATTTAATGGTGTTTTTTGCTGCACTGTTTGTAGTACTGGCTGGAAATACAATGAATTCTTCTACAGTGGGTTTATCTATATCCTATGCTCTAAATGTAAGTAATAGTATAATCTTTTTGCTACTCCCATATAGCTTATTGAAAAGGAACTACTACATACAATGAAGCTGAGTAGGTGAATATATGCAGTGGCATCAATGACATTTAATCTCGTGGCAGAAGAGTTTTCCTTTAAATTCCATTAATTCTGGGAAGCTTCACATTAATTATTTTCCACTTCTCAATTTAGATGACATAATAATAACAACAATGTATTTAAAAATCAATAGGTATGGTTTAAGTGTTTTGTTAACCTAATTCAGAAGCTTAGTGATATACAACTATACTTCATATTTGATTACTTGTTCTTGTTCACTAGTTGAATGTTATGCAGGATTGCTTCCTTAAAGGTTTAATAAAATAATTTACTTTGGCATTTTCCTTGTAAAAATAGTACATGAGAGCCACAGTTGAAATATGTCTTCAAGTAAGGTAAACTGTACTGATAAGTTGCTAGTTAAAATAAATCTTCAGTATTAAGTATACACAAACTAAGCATCCAAATTTCTTTAATCTTACAATGCTTAGGGGTGTAGTGGTATCCAGATTCTCACTGTAGTAAGTGCTTCAGAAACACAGCTCACACACACACACACACTCAAATATGAACAGTTACCTTTCATGGCATATCCACATCACTCCCAACTGGCAAGAGTTCTATTTTATGTTATTCAGAGATAGAACAATCTCCTTCATATCATCATATAAATAGCATTTCAAAACAGTTGACTCTAAGAATTTTTTTGGCTCACTGTTTTCCTATAGGAGTGGAAATATTTAACCACAGAATTGACTCTGTCTGCAGTAGCATTTCCAGTGCTCGAAGATGACAAATTTGGCAGACATAGTAGACCAAATGCATATTTCCATTGCAAATTCTTTGCTCTGTATTGTTAGCTAACTTTACTTAGGGAGTAGTGCATTAGTGTACCTGCAGTATTAGCCATATATGTTTTTCCTTTCAACATCATACAATTACTGTGCACTTTCTGCTGATCCTGAAATAGTTTCAGATTTCTGGAGCTGCTATATTAGTGAAAATTACAATAGCCATTGGACAGTCTGAAAGCAGACGAGAAGTGCTGAGAGGAATGCTGAGATCAGTAATTTTCTGACAGTTCATTTGGTGCGCCATCATTTTCTGTATACTTTTTGGCTTCTGTGACTGGGCATCCAGCTTATGAGATGATTAAATTCAGGGTAAATTTTGAAATTAACGTGCTGTATTGTAGTATAGTCAAATGTTTATGATCTACAATGCAACGATTTCCCCAGATAATTCAGAGTCTGAATTTTTGGGTGCGTAAAGCATGTGAAATCGAGACCAATGCAGTTTCAATTGAAAGAATTTGTGAATATGCAAGCATGGATAAAGAGGTAAGCATTCTTCTTGAAACGGTGAGGATTCTTCCTCATTATTTAATTTGTGTGCTTAGAAAATTATTTAGATTGATTTTAATATTGGTGAGTGCTAATAGCAGGTTATAATTTGTTCTTAAATACTACCTCTTATTGTTTTACACTGAGAATAATATGTAGCTTCTTCATTACATTTATAGTCATAGCAGCTTTATTCTTACTTTGACCATAAAATTCTTGGCATCCTTCTTAGCAGTAGGTTTTGTAGTAAGACTAATGCACGTGAACTTTCTATGCTATGTGCAACAAGAGAAGCATTTATTTAAGAGGGGCCTGTAAGACCCCTAACTGTTACTCTCCTCTTGTCTGAAGAGACATTTGCTTAAAACTGATTTGCCTTGGTTATTTTGCTTTTCTGAAACTAGTGCCCAAGTCAGGTATGGAGACAGAAGAGCCTTGGTCTGTCTCAGAAGCAAGACTCTCTTCTATGTCTTCATTCTCTTTTACACTTCCCTCATATTTATGTTTCCTGGTCTTTGTTCACATCTTCTTAAAACATATCTCATGAAATATGCTTTTAAATATCTGCAAGATTAGACGTCATTAAATTCAGTTCCTGTCAATTAATGGAATAAATAGCAAACTACTAGCAACTACTCAGTTAAACTGAGTTCACTTTTTTAAATGAGTGTATACATGTTAATAAAAACCAACAACCCAAACCCAAAACCCCTAAAAAACCCAGCTGGAATGTTTTTGCCCAGTGTTCATGAAAGTAGGTTCTCCTTCCCTTATACTACGTGGAATTATCCTAAACCCTTTGAGATTTTTAAAGATATATATCATTTTTCTAATGTTTTTATTAACTTGTAACACTTTTAAAATCATATACTGAAATACCAATGTTTGCAATTCCAGGGACCGTGGATAACATCAAAAAGACCACCAGTGGGGTGGCCTGATAGAGGAATAATAGAGTTTGTTAACTACAAGGCTAAGTACAGAAAGGATCTTGGTTTAGCCCTGAAGGATGTCTCTTTTCAGACACAGAGTAAACAGAAGGTACTGTATATAACAAATAAATCAGAGGTATAAAATTCTTTTTTCCAACTTTCTAATTCAAAAAGATTTAATTGGAAGAGACTGTATTACTAGATACAGCAAGATGATGTTGAACAGCAAAGATACTAAGTGGATAAGACATTAAAAAAAAGATAGATGAGAAAACTACTTTCTCCTAGTATGCAAAAATACTTTTCCTGGTAAGAAACTGGGATAATGCTTTACAAATTTAGTAGTTCTAAGGAAGATATACATTTGAAAGTAAATCTCTTCTCCACTGTGTCGAATATTTATGTAGAGAAATATGCTTCCAGGTCAGTGCTAATCAACTTTGGGTTTGGGCTCAAGGAGCACTAACCGAGGCCTAGTTTAGAATCATTGGTTTGAGCTAAGTGCTGGACAAAAGGCAAGAAATGGCAAGAATTCCCACTGAACCAGGCAAAGTCTATACAGCTTCTGAGGGAACACTCTTCATTGTGAGTCAAGTTCCAAAAGTGAGTTTTAAACACCTTTATCCACCTATAGTTTTATCCACCGTGATTGCATGTTGGTGAAAAAAATGAAGTTTTGTACTGAAAGTTGAAACTGAATTCACTCATCATTTTTCGTAAAGAATGTGCCACATAGAAAATTATAGTCTTTATCAGGAAACTTTCTGTTTTAGGTTGGAATTGTTGGAAGAACAGGAGCTGGTAAATCAACACTCACAAATTGCTTATTTAGAGTTCTAGAGGGATCCGAAGGCAAAATAGTTATTGATGGAATTGACATATCAACTATTGGACTCCATGACCTACGTGGAAATCTTAACATTATTCCACAGGTGAGATGCATTTTAGAGGGAGTTTTTTTTTTTAATAACACAGAACACTTGATCTTGGGGGAAGAAATTATAACGCCAAATTCCAAGAGACAGGGTGCCAAGGGACAGAAACATAAAACTCCAGTGGAAATCTATCGATCTTTGAAAACAGGCTCTGTCATGGCCTATTGGGTTTTAGAATTGAATTTTTGAGAATCTCAGCTATTCATTGGTCAGTAACCTTCAGTACTGCTGGCAGAATGCTATCCTGGAAAATGTCACCACTGCATGTTGGCAATTATATAGAAGAAGCTTCAAAACAGAGAGATCACAGATTTTATAATGGTAGGTTTAGTTTAACAGGCTTAGCTAGAATAGCTCATGCTACAGATGGTGTTTTCAAGTCTCACCTGAAGGCAAAAGTATTTAAAATAACTCTATGTTTGAAGACTGTACAGAGTAAAGTCATGTATACACAAATTGTGTAATATATATTTTGGCTCATCTGCTACAGTCTATCATGTAAAGCCATCCTTGCTTCGGAACAGGGCAGGAAACTCAAGATAAGTTCACGTATCAATTAAGAGCGTGTTTGTGCTGGTAGACTGACTTACATTGAAATGCTCTAGGATAAAGTAAAACCTTGAACACAGATTTAGTGGTCACCTGAAGACCTCCTGCATGTTTCCTGAATGCCATTCATAAACCCATTTTTGTCCATGGGTGATGCTAACATCACTTACAATAAATTTATCTGATGATAAATTGTTCCTAAGGAACCTTCCAAAGGAAGGTCTATTTTTTTTCCCTGCTCTTCTGGAGCTTTACCCTTGGTAATATTTGCTGGCTGTCATTAGCATAGACTGTGTTAATATTTAAACAAAAAAAGCTTGGGTCTTTCGAAAAATGAGCTGAATAGAAATAACATGTATATATTCCTTCAAATCCTTGTCTGCTTTCCCAAAGTTATTTGTCCCAGTTCGCTATGTTAATGTAAGGATTTATGGCAGACTGCTTTAAGTTTGTGTTGGAATTGTGCACTTATGTTCCGCTATTATTTAGGACCCCATCTTGTTTTCTGGGACACTGCAGTCAAATTTGGATCCACTTGGAAAACACTCTGATATTGAACTGTGGGAGGTACTGGAACTGTGTCACTTAAAGGATTTTGCCCAGTCACTCCCGAAGAAACTCCTTCATGAGATTTCAGAAGGTGGTGAAAATCTCAGGTACATAAACAAGAAACTGCTATCACAGTTATTTTCTAATACTATAAAACTATGTTCCTTTCAGAGAATTTCCTCCAGGAAGTATAATAACACTTCTCCTGCCATTCTAACTAGAATTATTCTGGTAGCATGTGTTTCTTTGAGGTGGCCAACTGTTCACAACTGCATAAAGACAACTGGCCTGTGCTGTAAGAGAAGCCAAGCAAGTGGATTATTTTCAGCTCAAGTGTATGAATAGGTGTAAAGGCAGGTGTGGGAGGGTGGCAATTCTCACACTTTCAAATTAGAGCTGGATAGAGAAGTGTTCATTGACTTATACTTAAAAAAATAACAAAAAAAGGGAAAAAAGAAAAAAACTCAAAGCACTGAACATGGAAAGAAGACAAAAATCAGAGAGCTTAGGCCTTTGCTTTATTTGCTTAGGAAAAGCACCTGATTTTTTTCCTTGTAAAAAGTTAACCCATAGTTATGCAAGGAAGGCTGTAAGCTCAAGGAGAAATGCTGAAGCTTTTTGCTTTGCTGCTAAGGGACAAGTCTTAGATGGAGCTTTCTGACTATCAACTTGAATTTTTCTGACAGATCATTTTCAGGAGGAAGTTTCCAGAAGGCAAACACCACAGCTAACACATAGGACTATCCAAACTTTTGCACTGAATGTTATTAAAAAGTGGTTTAGTCCTCCATCTGGCTTATTCCCATTATAACGTGAGTGTAGAAATTGAAGGCAAGACTAGATTTATGCTACAAAATTCAGCCACAGATGTTTAAGAGTCACTTCTTGACTATTATTGGTATGCTGAGCAAGAAGAAATGAAAACTTCCAAAACAAGGTGAACGTATTTCGCTAGTCTTGTCAGAAGTATAAAACATTAAGTAAGATAGAAGAGACTATCAGCTTTATATTGTTCTCCCCTTCCTAACCTGATCTTCCCACATGCATTTTTAACAGTGTTGGGCAGAGACAGCTGGTCTGCCTGGCCCGTGCTTTGCTACGGAAGACAAAAATCCTGGTCCTAGATGAGGCAACAGCTTCTGTTGACATGGAAACGGACAACTTGGTGCAGTCCACCATCAAAAGAGAGTTTCACAACTGCACAATATTAACTATAGCCCATAGGTTACATACAGTCATGGATTCGGAGAGGTAAGTAAGTTTTGGTAAGCCATTTTAAAAATAAATGGATTTCTTTAAATGTAACTGTTTTCAGACTCACTAAAGTTTACGCTCCAACATTTTTTACCTTATTATCTTTGTATCTGTACAATCCAAGGTATCCCAAAAATCTTGAGCATCAGTATTAACTAAACATCAATGCCTATGCTCAGTTTCCCCCATGTAATTGCAAAATCAGTATCTTTCCTGCTAAGGTGCAGGTATAAACTACTATTAAGACCACTTAATTGTATAGAGTATATGTGAACTACAGCATTTTTACCAATTAAGCAAAAATGCCATTTTCACAAGTTTTTGTTTGTTCGCTTGCTTTTTTGTTTGTTTTAATATAGGAGTTCCTAGCTTTAGAAACCAGTGAATTACCTAAGGCAATGATTATTCTTCTAAGAGTTCCTGCTATCCAGAGATATCTGTATTAGGACTGGAAAATACAGTTAAAGAGCTGATTTTTCTTCTCCTGTAATCTTTCTGGTTTTGCATTGTAGAGTGCTTGTTCTGGATGCTGGAAGGATTCTGGAATATGATACACCACATAATCTGTTACAACAGAAAGGTGCCTTTTCTGAAATGGCTGCAGAGGCTGGGATAAGAAGATAAAGAGAACTAAGGAATTAATACTCAATGAAGGCAAGAATTCCTTACTCCAGTAAGCACTGGAGGGATATCTGGCATTCCGCATATATATGGAATATTTTATATTCCATTTGAAATGACTAGCTTGCTCAGAAGCTCCTCACAGCATTACTTTTTACTACACTACAATATGTATATACTGATCAGGTTTCTTAAAATCTTTTCTGATTTTATACAACTCATTTTGATCATATTGGCACTGGAACAACAGAATGAAGCAGTAATTTTCATGGCATATTTTAACTGTTGCACTAGTAAATGCTGGCTGGAAAATAAATCTTGCTGTTCACACACTGTTTTAAATTAAAAATAGTATTTAAGTTGCTCTGACATTATGCCCATTTACTTCGTAATTATGATTGCAAATTCATAAAGACCCCAAGACTGCGTATTCTGTGGATATACAGGTAGATGTCATTTGGTGCTGGTTTTTAGAACATACATATCTGCATGTGTACTTGAGTAATTCTTGAGGCAATAAACTTGCCACATTAGATCAATGTTCCTTTTGACCTTATGATTTTTGAAGAACTAAAAAATTGTCATACAACTGAAACCCACATCTTATTTATCTAACTGAGCATTACAAAATCACATTGTAACACGGAAAAATTGTGTCAGGTGCAGCTATCTCCTTGCTAGTAGGTTTTATGTAAACCTCAGTATGATTCAGCAGCAGAACAGGTGATGTACATGTACTGAAAGTGTCTGGTGTGCTCCTCTAGGCCACAAAAATGTTAATTTTTACTTTTACTACAGTCCTTGTAACTCTTCAGATTTAATACCTACTTAATCATGCAGCCTTATAGTAAAGAAAGATCCCCAGCAACTGCTTTAAAAAAAAAAAAATACAACAAAAACCCAGGGTACATGAATATAGTTTCAGGCTACAGCCCTGTTATATTAATCCAGAGACCTGGTTTGTATCTAGTAGGATCTTAATTTCTTGTCTCATAGCAAGCAAGTTGTATTTGCTGTTTTAGAAAGGTGGTGAGAAGCAATGGGGTCTCTCTGAAGAAAGCTCCTCAAAGATGTTATTCTACTACAGTGAAGGTGATTCTCTATCCTCTCCTGAAGGTAACAAAGAAAACCTGTCTTCTTACATTACACAGTACCATCATCACAGAGTACTATTGGATGCAAAACACAACCAAATATACTATCACACAAGATGACAGGATTTTAGATTAGGAACAACCCTGCTCAAGTAACTATTAACTTCTGAATGTCCTGGAGAGAGTAGTGTGAGAGAAAGTTTCTCAGGACAGAGAACAGCTTTCTGCTTTTCATCTCTGCTTCCTTTACCCCAGGTGAGGCCACCAGTGCCTTCAGAGCACACACCTTGCCTCCTCCCCTGTCTCCTCCAATGATTCTCCTGCATTTGAAGTTAAGGTTCCAGTCTCACCCTGTGGGGCTATTCACAGGCACTCACCACCTGTGACTTTGCGCCCTATGGGCCAGTAACTGCCGAGATCATTGAGGAGGTACTTGGGCTGCTCTCGAAGGGCCTTCTGACAGGGCAGGAGAGCTTCATTTGACTGGAGATAATATAGGGACACAACTGTTCATCCCTTGGAGGAGCTACTGGTTGGCCTCCTTTTCCAGGTAGGTTGCTTGGGTTAGGGAAAGGAAGGGTGAGACAGCTAGGGTGCCAAGGGCAGAGCCTAAGAATAAGGCTTAGAAGGACACACTGACTCTTTTCCTTTTCACAGGGAGAAGCACAAAGCAGATCCTGCTCATGCTCTGCTTCAACTTCCTCCCAACAACATCCAAAAATCCCACAGGCAGCATTTTTTCAGGTGTTCCTTCCCTCGGCCCTGCTTCTAGCCTTTGCTCTGCACTTTCTGGTAGTATCACAAGAAAAACTGGACAGTTGATGAGAAACCCTTTTTTCCTTGCCAGAATATACACATTTCCGCATTTTGCAGCCATAGTTGATTTCCTTGTACTAACCTGCACTTTTCTTCTCAGTTCTGTTCTCCCACCCCAAACCACAGCTTGAGGAGAGGGATATTTTTTCCCTTCATACCACAGTTGCTCACAGTTGTGTATGCCACGTCCCAGGGAAGATCTGTCACTCCAGCAACACCTTGACAAACTGAGGGATTAAGACCTCATTCTCTAACAGTGCTGTTACAGATTTCCCTGAGAAACTGAAACAAAGATACATCCAAAGGACTAAAACTGATTTTTTTAAAAAACATTCTAAAAGGTGATTTATAAAATACTTTTCATCATCTGGATTGGAACATACAATGGTTAGGCATCTTGGACTTTCATAATTTCAACTTGCAAAACAAGCTTTAGCTATATAAATTTGTTATATGCCTACCACCACAGGCAATCATACTCAGATTTCAAGGATTGTAGAAATATTTCAGCCTTCAAATATCAATTTCTTTAAAGAGAGACAGGTAAGCAGTAAAAATGCATACCTGGGAATAGCCACTTAGTAGAGTGGAGTCACCTTTAAAATTCGATGTGCCAAAGTAGAGTATTAAAACCCAAAAGATACAAAAGAAATAACTTGATGACCAATCTGGTGGCCTTCTATATGGGGCTACAGAATTGATGGACAAGAGTAGAGAAATTGATGTCATCTACCTGGACTTGTGCAAAGCATTTCACATCGTCCCACACATCCTTGCCTCTAAGTTGGAGACACATCCATTTGATAAGTGGACCACTCAGTGGATAAAGAACTGGCTGGATGGCCGCACGCAAAAAGTAGTGCTCTGTGTCCAGCTGGAGACAAGCAACGAGTGGTGTCCCTCAGGGTTCGGTGTTGGGACCGGTCTTGTTCAACATCTTTGTCAGTGACATGGACAGTGGGA